>CM062832.1:17971868-18046268 GCA_031772345.1 Himalopsyche anomala | reverse complement strand
TATTGATTCTGAGGCGGTACGAAGTTCGTCGGGCCAGCTAGTATGTGAATAAAAATAATTGTTTTTATCTCTCCTGAACAATTTGTTTTCTGTCAGTTTTCAAAATGACCAGTTCGATCATATAATAATAAAGAAAAACAGTTATTGGTTTCCGGAAATTTTCAGCCCTGTTTACAATATTTTTTTATTCTAATTAATCTATTGAAAATGTATTACGTATTTTTATGTATTCTTTCCGTGCATAATTCAATATTATTAATTTTTATCTTTTTAACGAGTAACAATTTCAGCGATGATAAACACAATTGTTTTCTAATTATAATTGTATGATATAGCCGATAATTTAGCACATTGATTTTTCTATAGGGATAGTTGGATGTACATATGTATTTAATGTCTAAAATTTCCTCTCACCAATTTGATCATAGAACGACGGAAGGCAGAAAATAGCTTACCACGAGTCATACGCTAATTGTGTCGTTATATTCTTTCTATTATCAAAAAAAGAGAGATTGAGCTACTTGATAAAAAGCTGAAATGAAGATGAGCTTCATTAAGACGAGGAAATAGTTCCAAGTTACAGCAAAAAGATAAAAATACATCGGGTGGAATACCGCTGGAATTCTTCGAGTAGTAGACATAGAGAAGTCATTGTACCTAAGTAATGCCCATATTACAAGGGCCCCGCGTGTCCTTACGCACGGGCAGGGTTCCGTGTTTACCCAGGGCCGGGACTTAAGGAGTTAATGGACCGCTCTTCGCCTATCGAATGTCAAACGCGCGGCGGCAGCGCCATCTTTTCTTTTGTTTGGGAATAAATATTAGACTTCATGTATTATAGCAGAGTTGTTCAAAGTGTGGAATCTAGTAGGATATTAAGAGGCATTTGCTGAGTGCAGTGGTTCTTAACCGATACTCAGCGAACTTGTTGCGTCCATGGAAGTGCTTCGTTAAAAAATATGAAAGCCAAAAAATCCGTATGCATATTTTTCATTTTTTTCTAGCCGTTTGATTTAGGTGCTTTGCAAATTTTTCCCGTGATGAAAAGTACTTCGTGACTTCGAAGAGTTAAAAACCACTAATCTACACAGCAATTATCGAAGTTCTCTAATACTGAACATGACTTTTGTATTAAGTTTTTCCTGATGGTATAACATCGACGATTAGCAGGTTTAAAAAAAAACTATTTTCAAGTTTTTTTTATCTCTGATTATTCATGTGACTTCCAGTCGGGTCTTGTGGCGCAGCGGTTAGCGTTGTGGGCTCCCGTGCCGGATCTCACGGGCTCAAGTCCCAGTACGAACAGCATTTTTTCGATCGATTTATAGATTTCTTGTCGAGGGCATGGGTGTTTGTGATGTTTAAAAATTCCCTACTATCCTTTCTGATCCTTTAAAAAATGGGCGTAACGAGAGCGATTGCTTAACCACTTATCCTGTCTAAGCCTTATTGTTCTATCCCTACTACTATCATTGAAAAAGACAAGTTGAGCGATTGACTAACAAACAGTTCTCGTAGAAAAAAAATCTGTTGAGATAACGCCATTATGAGGCCATATATATCACATTGAGAGCGGATATAGATTTTTTAAAAAAATCATGTGAAGATCGTCTCAAGATGAACATTGCAAAAATTCATGATCAAGATCTCAAAATTTAAAATTGAAAAAAAATATGATATTGATCATGCTGGGACATGAAACTGGAACCATACGACTGCTCTATAGCAAAGCTCTTACCGTTAGACCAGAGAGAACGATTGATTTATTCCGCATATGAAAAATATTAGTAGTACCAGTTCCACACAGCTAATGAACATTTTTATCTCTGATAAGCTGATTGGAAATGATCACTTAAAAGTGTGCAAACTCTTTTATTACCATATCAATGAATTGTGTTTTTTTTATTTTTTCTTGATCTTTCCATCAAGAATTGTCGGATTAAAAGATATAAGTCAAAATGGATTGAATTTTGATAGACACTTTTTCACCATTTCATGTATATATTTTATTATACCGAAATAAACAGTTTTAAAAAAAACCTCACTTCCTTGGTTTTAGCTGCATCCGGATATAAAAATAAAATATACAATTTGAAGGTCCTTTTCAAATGGAATAAAGGTTATAAAATATGAATACAGCTGTCATGGGTAAGAATCCTTTTATTGTTTGGAATCAAAGAAATTATGTATAGTAGCTTTTTTACCGTATCAATTTAATTCGTGTAGGATCCTTTTAATAATTCAATATTCACGCAGGTGCTATGGCTAATGCACTAACGCAAAAGGCGCGCGTTAGCTTTTCGTCGTGTAGGGGTTGAAGATATTTTATTTCAATAGTTTCTTAAATAAACACAATTTTAAACAACGATTTTGTAAAATAATACATAAAATAAAGCAAAAAAAATAAAATATATTGGGTGTTTCTGATATTTTGAACCCTTCACTACACTTTTATCATACCTACAACAATTGGCCGTCGAAGAAATAGTAATAATGTCATCTCAATTTTTGATTATCACCATCTCTCAGCATGTTTTTTTTTTTTTTAAACCATGTCCGCTCCCAATTTTGAGCATATGGACTTCTAATGGAGTTTATCTCAACAGAAGTGTTTCTACGAGAACTGCTTATTACTCAGTTGCTCAACCTCTCTTTTTCCAAAGAGAGTAAGGATAGAAGGATAGGGCTAGGAAAGGACTAGTGGTAAGCTAATCGCTCTCGATACGCCCGTTCATAGGATAAGATGGGTGGGAGTGGGGAATTGAAGACCTCACATACATCCATGCCTACGAACAGAAGTTCATAAATCAATCGAAAAATCAATTTATAAAATTGTCTGCACCGGGATTTGAACCCGTGCCCTTCGTAACCGAAGCCAACGACGTTGACTACTCGACCATACAGGCGGCTAAATGCATGCATGTTTAACAAATAATATTTGGTATTACTGCTAATATTTTTAAGTTGAAAGATCATACGAGAAAAATTGATAAGAATTTATTGTTATTCAATCGAGATCAATTTGAGGTAAATTGACATCACAAACACCCTCGAATTAAACTATAAAAATCTAAATTTGACATTGACCTCACTGGGAATCGAGCCCAGACCCACCTGGTCGGTAGAGCAAGCTCTAACGAACTAGTTACTAGACCACAGCGGGCGACAATAATTGACTAACTATCAGTTAGACAGCGTCGCTCATTATTGAAATACTCCGTAATATTATATTAGTGTGGTGTACAATATCTATATGAGCAATGCACTTTATATAACGACTTAAATTCAAATAGTATAATGTTCAATATCGAATCGCTGTGGTTAAAAATATATTTTTTTTCATTTATTAAACAACGTTGTGTATTAGTGGGATAAATTCATTTTTTATGCACGCCTCTGAATAAATGCATCCCGTAATGCTTAGTGGCCTTTTGAAAGCAGTGACAGGCGCTGTTTTTACTTATACATTGTTCCTTTAAAAACATACAGCCTACAAATTTTATGTTTTGTACACCTTACAGAGTGTATAATTGAATTAATGAATAATAAAGAAGGCCTCGCATCTAATATCCAATTTTAATAATATGTATTAATCATGGCCTATTATCAGAGCCGGCGCTACCATACAGGCGAAATAGGCAATCGCCAAGGGCGCAAATCATTAAGGGGCGCATAAATTGAGTAATCAAATTATTTTTTACATTCTAAAAACAAATAATAGTTTCAACTTGTATCTGTTCGTTATAATTATGTATCGTATTCTATATACATTGAAAAAGGTAGGTTGAGCGACTGACTAACAAACAGTTCTCGTAAAAAACTTCTTTTGAGATACCTCCATTAGGAGGCCAAATGATTCACATTGAAAGCGGATATGCATTTAAAAAATATTCCACAGTTTGTTAAAAAGGGGGCGCGTCAATAACCGTTGCCTAGGGCACCAAATAACCTCGCGCCGGTACTGCCTATTATATGTTTTTCATCTCCGCTCCGATAGTGTAGTATACATATGCACCACGTATTAATTACAACATGGATTTACAAACACTTATTCCAATAGAGATGAATACACCAAAACCTCGATTTACGCAGTGTCACTAAACGTGGGTAAAAAAAATGCTTACCATAAAAATAAACTGTAACATAACAATCTGAAAAAAATAAAGTGAATTTTCCAGGACTGTGGAGTCGGAGTCGTGGAGTCGCAGTATTTTAACCGGAGTCGTAGTCGTGAAAAATAAGCGGCTCGATTTTTTCTTTGAAAAATATATTAAATGTATTCAAGATGTATTCAAGTGTATTCAAAATGATCTGATGGAATACACATATATAAGTTGAAATGAAATTAATAAAAAAAATCCTCGGAATCGGGAGTCGAATTTTTTTACACGAATCCACAGCCCTAGAATTTTCGAGAAATAATGAGCTAATGCGATCTTCGTAGCCAATGACAACGAGTGTGATATTTAACCAATTAGAAAAAAATGATAATCAAAAAGAGAGAACAGAAAACCGTTTCAACTGAGTCTTAATTTTTATGTTTTTTTTAATTACCATTGTCACGTATTTCGTTAAAAAGGCATACTGAACATATGTAACATCAATATATAACGTTATCTCATTCAGCCAGTGGTGGATTATCCCATAAGCGCAAGAGGCGCGTGCTTGGAGCCTCCAAACCTTGGCGGCCTCGAAGATAGCATCACTATTATATTTTAATTTATTTTTTCAAAATTCATTATTATTCATGAAGAGTTTTACAGCACTTTTATGTCGTTCGAAAAACGGGGCCTCCAAAATGTATTGCGCCTGAGGCCTCCAAAGTGCTTAATCCGCCACTGCATTCGGTTGATATTTTAAAGGCCTGTGCATTTAAGCATTTTTTGACACGGTATCGATTGTTCCACGTGGACCTTGGTTGAGAAACACTGATTTAGAGAACTGAAAGTAGTCGGAATAAGATAATTATTAGAATAGGCATTGAAGGTACATATATTACTATTTACTAACCACATTTAAGGGAATATTTTATCGAACTCATTACTAGAGAAATTTAAAAAAAACCTGTAAAATGTATAAATTGTTGGTTACTATTTCTGCCTATTATGGGTCGATATATTACTGAAAACATTTTCTATAATGTGTAGTAGAAATATCATTTGATAATTTTTGCCCCACACTCAAAAGTTTTTCGGTGCTAATGAAACAGTAAATTTTCAGATTTTAATAAAATGGCTGTGACTCGAACGATTTTAAAGTAAGCTTTGTAAAATTTTGTGATGTTTATGTAAACTAAATACTTAAATGTATTTCCAACAACATGGGTCGGTTAAGGTTAAACCATAGATAGGCAAAGTTACCAGTGTTAGGAAAAGTTAACACGGTCACCGGTACTTAATCAAAGCGACAAATAGTATTTTTTAAAGTCACATGCCAAGACTAAAAAATGCGGAACGAAAGCTCTTTTATACGATTAAAACATTCTGTGCAATTACATTAACGAGATTTTCAAATTGTTACGGCGATATGATATGTCACAGTGTAAATGAATTCCGCTACGGTCATTTTCTCCGAACGTGTGGTCGCAAGTTTGAGAGCAGGCTTTCTCACCATTCGGCCACCCTAAAAGGAGTCCCATAAATTGTGGCGTTAATGGGCAATTTGTTGCGTCCGCCGAGGCCGGGTAGGTATTGGCAGATGCAATTCATGAACAGGGCTGTCAAAAACTCCTCCACGATAATTACACACCTTTTGACAATGAAGCGTTCAGTATTAACCAAAGCCAAGATACTAAACTTTAAACGATTACATTCTATACAAAATTTTAAGTGATATTTAGTCAGCTGATTCAAATCCTGGGATCGGATTGGCTTTGAATGATTTGGCCGTTATAATAACAGGATGTCTTTGAGTTGACCATTTTGGATAATAAAATCATTATTTAAAGTTGATTGTATACACTTTTAGTACGACCTCTAAGCAAAAACATATCTATCGTGGAAAAGAAAAAGGACGTAAACCACATTTTTTTTTTAAACACCTTTTTTGATAATCACGATGTGTACAACTTGATACACGATCTATCAAAAGGATGTAAGCTGAAAATGTCAAATTGGTATCAAAGCTTTATCAACTTAACGACGATTTTATATAATTTTAATAATGTATGATAATTCAATCCAAACTGTTGTAGAATAAGATTTCTTTCTAAAAAACAATTTTTGCTTAAAAAAAATTATCCATGTCCGCTCCTAATATGGAGCATACGGTCTCCTAATGGAGGTATCTTAACAAAAGTTTTTCTACGAGAACTGTTTGTTACTCAGTCGCTTAACTTCTTTTTTTCAAAGAGAGTAGTAGGGATATAATTATAAGGCTAAGACAGGAATAGTGGTAAACTTATCGCTCTCGCTACGTCCAGTTATTGAAGGATTGTAAATGTTGGGAGGGACATCACAAACACCCGTCGAAATCGATCGAAAAATGCTATTCGTACTGGGACTCGAACCCGTGAGGGAAGTTGTTAACCAGTGCGCCATAAGACCCGACTAATGTTTGCTAATATTTATTTAAAATGCGTGATGCATTGTATATATTTAAAACTACCTACCAAGTTTGAATAAATTGTCGATTCGTTGTAGAAACTTTCGATTGTAATTCAACATACAATTAAATAATTAGTATATTTACTCCATATAACCGCTACGAGAGTAACCTAAGTGCTGTTGAAACAGTTTTAAAAATATATGTAAATAGTGGGAATAAATAGGCTTAAAAATTATGCGGGTCTCAGATAATTATTTGGTTGGTAACCCTAACTAAATATGATAATGCATTCGCGGCGGCAGATGCTCTTATTTCGTGATTTAAACATGCCGCCCAATGATTTTGCGAATTTCATAATGAAACCTAATCAAATGATACTAAAAACATACATATCTTACGACAAACTGAATAATTTATTTTCTTTCATTACATAAACAAGCTAATGCATATTATATTCATACAGTGGAACTCCCAATTAGTCTAACCCGAATTACGCGCTGGCTTGAAATATTCGCCGCAAATCCCCAACTTGCACGGTCGCATTCCATTGTCGTTTCTACGAGACGGTCGTCTGTGCCGAACGTCTGTGTATTCAACACGTGCCAGGCTATACACGTATAGCGGACGACTGTCTATCTGCGGGATTTTTACACCCTTTGCATTTTATCACTTGGTAACGAAATAAAAAAATATATATATTTTTTCAAAAATAAGGGAAATCTTAGTTTTGCATTTTTTGCTGAAAAAACCAAATCCCTAATTGTGTATGAGATTCACATCCCCCATTACACTACCCCGAATAACACTGTCCCGATATTAGTGTCAATGACGGTTTTACTGTATATCAGTTGTTATAAAAATAAATTTTTATAATAAAGAAATAGCGTCCAATAAAATTCAATTTATGAGCTGTATTTAAAATGTTCAATCAATTAAAAAAGATTGGAATGTCAATATCGTTTATGAAAAACGTATGCATTACGTTATGCATTACTATTTTTACACGAATTATTCGTTCAAACATCTAAAATTTCCTAATTATCCCACTGTTGCTTTCGGCTAGCGATATTATGAATAATATTTTTGGTAATTTACTAATAATTGGGTCTTCATTATTATCTTCTTTTACACGGTTTTCTATACCGCAATGTTCTTCTTATTTAAAATAACACGATTTCTCATAACACAAAAAGAGTAGAATGTACACCATAATTCACAACACCGCTGACAACCATTTTTCTTCATACGTCTTGTATAAAATTAAAATATATAAAACTGCACATTTTAATTCGAATAATAAGTATAGCAATGAAAGATAAAAAAAAAATCTTATTTAAATTATTGTCATTTATTATAACCACTAATATTTCCATTTGAGGATGGAGTACTCGACTAAAAATATAAATACATTTATTTAATCATTACTAGGTAACGAATTGTCATACCACTTTACATTGTACCACTTTCTTTGTAACGAATTGATATTTTACCATACACTTTCCGAAGACAGAGACTGAATTTCTAATAACCAGGTACCGTTAAGCAGTGTCGGCACTGTGGCGCTTTAGTTAACGTCATTACCTTCCGTGACGTCCAAGTCCCAGTACCAACAGCATTGTTTTCAATATTGATTTCTGGTCGAAAGCATGGGTGTTTGTGGAATGTTTAAAAAATCCTTCTTACCCTTCCAATCAGCGGTGGGCTGCCAATAAGTTAACAAGGGGCTCGCTCAATATCGAAGTAATTTATCAGTCATATGCAAGGTTGAGCAACTGCGTAACAAGAATTTCTCGTAAAAAACTTCTGTTTTAATATCTCCATTATAAGGTTATATGCTACACATAAGAGCGTACAGCAAAGTGGATGAGGGGCTGGAAGGATTGCACGAGTCCTTGTTAAATTCGGCGCGGCGGCGAGCCCTGTTAAGTTAAGAAATCATTCTCTAGATCAAATAGCACATAACGGCAATTTCTGTCGATGGTTAATTTTATTATGAAAAGATTAGTTGCCCTTCGTTTTTTAATTCAGCACTGGGGCTTCATGCCGGCCTCCGAGTTCGAGTCCAGTACGAACAGCATCTTTCGATAGATTCTCGATTTCGTTGAAGGCATGGGTCTTGTGAGTCTAATCCCCTCCATTCCGATCCTACAATTCAACTGAGCGTTACGTGAGCGATTAGTTAATCACTAGACCTGTCTTACCTTATTCTATCCCACTACTTTCTTAAAAAAGAGAGGATGAACGACTGAGTAACAAACAATTCTTGTAGAAAAAGAACTTGTGAGATACCTTCATTAGGAGCCATATGCGCGATATTGGAGCGACATGGTGAATAAAAAAAAAGATATGATTACTGAGCCCTGTTAAGATATGGCAGCCACCGCGCGTACAGGGATTTTAAAATAACCCGCTTAACTTATCCCTTCAACGTGCATACATATGATAACATAATTCTAACATTAGGAGCATAGATGTTTTTAAAAGATATACATTAACACAGTATTTTGATCAGGGCTCGTGGGCAGTTTATTCGTGTAAAAAAAGACGACTCCAATTTTTTTTTTCAATAATTTAATTTTAACTTATATGCAGGCGCGGCTCATAGATCAAATATCTGGGGGTGCTACGGTAGATTAAAAATACATTTGGATTGTATTTTATTGTCGAAAACTGCACAAAATGTACGTGCGTCATTTTCTGATATTATAACCGCGGTGTAAGATATCAATGAGATATCATTTTTTTCAATTTGCCGGGGGGTGCTGCAGTTTCGCAGTGCGTATGGACGAGCCGCCACTGCTTATTGTTGTTTGAATACATATTTTTTTTAAATGTTTCGAGAAACTCATTTTTCACGAATCTAACTCCGACTCCGACTAGAACATTGATTCTACAGTCCTGATTTCGAAAACGCTCCATCGTTAAGCAAAACCCGTCCAGGTCATTCTTACTATAAAATTGTGTTTTGTTTTCATGACCCAATACCCAGAAATATACCAGTACACGATGACACCTATTGTAAAATTATGAAACCGCATTGATAGATGTAGAATCTACAATATAAATTATTTGAATAGATATGGCCTATTCATGTTGACACGGCATTGTCGCCAATTATATTGCCCCAGTCCCGGGCGTGAAATTGACCTCGTTTGGGGCACACGTCCGCTTCGAATGAGCGGCACGCACCCCACATAAATCACACTATAAACCATGAAAACGAATGCTCAGTTACTTACTCGATTAAGGTTTGAATAATAATTTTGAAATAACATTATTTAAAGCGGCGCAGGGCTAGCATTACAAAAGGGATAATTTAGGGTTAGGTTTATTGTTTCGCGAAGGGCGACATGTTTTGCATACGGAAGTGATAATCCACGCGCGTTTTTTTAATACCATGGTGTATAAATGCATTATGATCCTGTCATATATATTTTTTAAATCGACTACAGCGTTTCTTAATCTTTTTAAATAAGCAAATGATTTTTTTTTCCATATCCACCAAATGGTTCCTCCAAGATATTCTGTAACCCGCCAGTCTTCTTGCTTCCCCCATATCATTCCAGCGTCTCATATCTCCGCCGAGTACATCATATAAAACAGTTTTTCCCAAACCTATTATACAATGGAACACTTCGTAAATACGTAAATGTTACCGGAACACAGCTTTTTTTTAGGTCAGGTAATTCGTAATTGTAAAAATATTTAAAAAAATATATATGCTACTAAATCACATATTATTTATTTATTAACATTTTTTAAAACACGTTACATAAAAATATGAGTAAAAAAGGCTCTTAGTAATTTAAAATCTTCGCCTGTACCTAAATATTTGACTTTTTTAACATCAGTGGAGATTTACTATCACTCGATTAGAAGATGTTTAAATGTGTTGCAGAGTATATTACCATTCAAATTTTCACAGAACACCTATTTAGGTCCCACGGAACACCAGTGTTCCACAGAACATAGTTTAGGAAACCCTGATAGAATATAGATGCTCATTAGAGGTCTTCCACGACGGCGGAATCCATCCGGTTGGTAGAAGAGATAAGCAGAATTCAGGCTTTCTTGAGACACCGCGGCTAAGTCTATCACAAATGTTTACACCGGATTGTTTAATCCCTTGGTCTCAACGCCTATCGCTTATTTATAACAACCAAATATATTATATTAAAATGTTTTAGAGTATTTCGCGATATATGCTTTTATACAAAAACTCTTTTTTACATTTATCGAACAGGTTGATTCTTTTTCCATTTTATTTGTAATACTGGACAAGCAATATTAAATTACCTTTATTTACAGCCGGCACAAAATAATTCAATAACTTTTCGGCAAAATTAAACAAATGAACATGGATTTTGTGATTCAAATAGCTACATATGTATGAAATCGATACACGAATAAGTTTTTATAGACAATTCGTGTTCAAACATTTCAAGTCATATCTAATCATCTAATTGGTGAGCTACAATTGTATTAATTGTTAGCCCCTTAGTTTTAGGATCACTATTAAGCCACCATGTGAATCCAAGTATTATATTATGTATAATGGAAGGCTTTTTTCCACGATATCATTGTTCTTTTATATTTTAGTTGTATTACAACCCTAAAAGTATCAATTTTAGTATATAATTTATTATCATAGAATTGAGATTATAGCAAAAAATCCAACTTCATTTCACTGAGTATGAGGGTATACGTAGTTAATACGTATTTTTTAAAGAGTGTTGTTGAGGCTTACTTAAATGATTCATTGAGTTGCAAAAAGCTCTCTAGAACTTTTTCAAGTTTTGAGTAAATGACGAAAAACTGCTGTGTAAATACCTAACATTAAATGTATTTTTTTTTTTGGTATTGTCTGTAAATGAAATATACACACTTAAATTGTATTTATATAACATTTGCAAAAAACTGTGGTTTTTTGCAAATGTCATGAAATTTTGTTGTCAACAGTTATGATAAAATTTAGAACTCTCACCCACCTTACTAGATAGGATTTAAGATTAAAAAAAATATAGCGTCCATCGGGCACTTTTATAAAATTTTGTCTAGAATGGTTTTTGCAACTCAATGATTCAAATAATAGGTGTGTGTACGGAGGGGGGTTAATAAATTAGTCATGTGAAATAAATCGTGTGTGTATAATAAATATTTATTTCTAATTATTTTTACCGAATCATTTTCGTTCATCAAAGAGTGTAATTACGAAAAAAAACATTGGTAAATTTTCCTTGAGTTACTCTATAATATAAATTACTTTTTTAATTCAATCATTTCATTTATAAAAAAAACAGATGAGTGGATTTATTTACCAACGAAAACCACTATTTATTTTTTATACACACAATGTCTATATGATAATATAATATAATAACAACCTATTGTCGTTATTTTTTAAATAATGTAATGCATCCCGAATAAAGCTTTTACTTCCACTCGATCTGTTTTAAATATTAAATATTCTTTTCAGTTTATATTTTAATATAATACTTACCCCCACTTCAAAATACATTCGTTTCATAATCCCTATTATTAAAAATTATAAAGATTACATGATCCTAAAATAAGTTTAAAATATATTTTATCTGTGGGTAAAATATTATAGAAATATTGTAGACCTACATTCTACAAAATTCCTTTCAGGTGAATTATTTCCTGACTGATAATACAATTAAGAAAGTGAACTCGAATATTCGTCACGCGGTCACGCAATGACCCGCGTGAGAAATCGTCTAACCCGCTTGAACTTTTATAAATGATTGTTTTTATTTAAAGCCTTAATTATTCAATATATGTGACCCGCGACATGATTTTTTTATTTTTTTTAAATCAAATTTGACCCACTTGCGAAAAAGGTTCGCCATCCCTGCCCTAGTTTGTATTGTACACTATAGCAACATTTTCTTTTTGAATTTTTCATTGCGTTTTAGCTTTTTGATAAATAATTAAAACTAATATTTTTGTTTGAATACATTTTTTTTCCATTAATCATTCAACACAAAACGTTTTTTACGGCGCCTGTTATATAGAATTAATTCAAACTTATCAATTGACGCCTACAATTCCACAAATAATCACAATCGACTCCAAACCAATTTCGGCAGACTTTTCTATCTAAACCGTAATAATTGGTAGCTTATACATTATGTTTCCGATGTAGGGTTTGTTAATTATGCTTTTATAGAGGGGATATATACTTTCATTCGGCTGCAATATTTTATCGGTAAATTGCAGTACAATGCATTAGCGAAAACATCTGTCCCATAACCCCATAACAACAATAGCAAGATACAATACTACCATGGTATAAGAGAGTGATACGGACATCCAACTCTACGCACTTAATTGATTCACCATAACGCGGTAACGGAGGCTGGTCTTGACGGTTGCAATATTGCTAAAACTGCGTAGGCAATTTGGCAAGAAGATAACAAACTTCTCCGCATAGCTTTTACTATATATTAATAAAAACACAATATTCCTTTGTACTTCATTCCACTTTATTAATTAGGTCAGAACCGGTTTCACTCATTGCGAGCATGCTTAACACCTATAACACACAATCATCAAAGACCAATAATTATAAGTGGCGAATGATGTAAATTTTAATTTATAATAGAAACCCAATTAAAATTGATATCATCTTTGTCTTTGATGATTTTTTAATTGTATTTTATAGACGTAAGCATTTTAATTTTGTGTAATTATATTGTAATTTGTAAATTCTTTTCATTGTTAATAGTTGCTTACACCTCTTATTTCAATTTAATTTGTATAAATAGCACTGTTTTTATATTTTTCTTATCAGTTAACAATGCTCGCAATAAGCGAAACCGGTCCTGACCAAATTAATAAAGTGGAATGAAGTACAAAGGAATACTGTATTTTTATTAATATAATGCCTTTCCACCAAGTATTGACAGTGAACACCCTAAAAGTGATTTACTGTATATAATTAAGTCAACCTCTATTATTAAAATAAATTCTGAGACTATTTAATTTACGAACACAAAAACAATGATATATTTGAAACCATATCCAGTCTGGAGTATATTATAGACTTTTAATTTAGATTATCTCAAAAGAAATTGTTCTAAGAGACTGTTTGTTTCAGAGTCACTCAAACCCAAACGAAGAATTAAGTCATTTCAAGAGACATTTATTTTTTTGGCTTGCTATTATGTTTTGAATAATACACAAAAACGTGGCAAAAACGTTAAAAATTAAGGATGACGTTTAATAAAGTCGATATTCGTATTATTAATTGCCACCCGTCGTAGCCGAGTAGTAGTTTTATAGACTATCATTCTAAGGTTCAGGACATTCATGAATAGATTTGATTGTATAATTTATTGAATTATATATATTTTTTAACATTAAACATTTTCATGTATGCAATGTTTCCAATTTTTTTACTATGTCAAATAGTATTTTACTGAGAATTCCTCTATATAAAACACTGTTAATTTGATGAATGATAGATGAAAACTTTTCCGTTAATTGTATTTACATATTTCTTATTTCGGTTGCAATATTGTGGTCATTTGAATTATCAATAGCGATATTTTACCCCTATCTACCTGATAATGGAAAAACGCAGTCAGTAATGGATATCCGACGCCAATTCGATGATAAATCAGCAGATATTGTGATCAGTTCAACTTTCTTCAATTATTTCTGTCAACTTGGATTTACAACAGATTATCATTTGATTCGACAGAAGAAATAATTCATTGAAGCGATATTTGAGACGTGATTTTTTTGTTGAAAAATTGTCAATACATTCCATTACAGAATACGCTAGTGTCACACAGTAAAATAATATGTTGTATAAAAAAAATTAACCAAAGAATAACAATCGAAGACAATAAAAATACGAAAATGATAATTACGGTCAGGAGATATGGGCCAGCGCAAAATAAACGGTTTGTTGAGGGATGTTTTTTTCTAAAATATGTGAAGTCAATCTTGTCGTTCTGTCGGTGCCGTGGTGCAGTGGTTAGTGTCGTTGGCTTCCATGATGGATCTCTAGATCTTTCATGACGGATAGATTTATCGAATTTTGTTAGTAGACATACCGTTGTTAATTTTATACATGCTCGTATCCCAACTTTTGCCAGCTTAGAGCAGTGGTTCTTAACCGGTGCACCGTGGTGAACCAGTGCACCGCGAAAAAATGGTACAAACAAAAAAATCCGCAAAATAGTAAAAACCGAGAAATCCGAAAAATAGTATAAGCCGAAAAAGTCAAAAAAAAAAAATATGTCCACATAATTTTTTCGACCTATTAATTCTGGTGCATCGCCACTTTTTCCCATGATCAAAAGTGCATCGTGACTTCGAAAAGGTTAAGAACCACTGGCTTAGAGTTTTTTTGTGTAATGAACTAATAATTTCAATACACACATAGGAAGGAGAGGATGGCATGGATTGAAACGTCTTTCCTTCTTGCCCTATTGACCTTCACAAAAATATTAAGGACAAAACCATTTCAGTAGTGTTTTATAGAGATAGAAAGCGTTTGTGATAGCGGTAGAATAAAGTACATTTATGTGTCTACTGAAAGCTTGTACTTTTTGAGATACGAGTTTTTAGAAAATTATCGATGACATGGATGTTCGTAATGTCTAAATAAATTTCCCATCGTACCAATCCTAAAATGACGAGATCTACCGAGAGCGATTAACTTACCACTAATTCTGTCCTAGCTCTATCTTTTCTATTTCTACTCTCTTTGAAAAAGAATTGTTGAGAAACTGAGTAACAAATGGTTCTCGTGGAAAAACTTATGTTGAGATACCACTTTTCCATTAAGAGGCCATATTGTTCTTAAAAAATAAACACAGCTAAGTTACCTGGACCTGCACAGTTAGTAAAATCCATTACAAAGGATAATGATTAAGAAAAAAGAAACATACTGGCATCGGTCGTGCAGAAAAATATCAGGAATATAAAAATATGTTAATTTAAGAATATTCATGTCCTTGAATGTTTGAAAAGCTTAGTAAAATTGGCCGGAAATAATAAAACTTTCCCGTACGACTTGCCCGATTTTAATAATTAAGCTACAGCCATCACTTAACTTAGATCGCGCTTTTTTATTATTTTAAGAATCATATAATTCTGAATGTAAAAACACAGACTTGGATGTTGTTAGTTACTCTGTCAGTAAATCAATATATAAAATAATGTATGTTCAGATATAACTTTCAAAGACGAATGTCCAAAAAAACGCAGATTCACTCAACCAATGGATCCGACCCGACTTCATCATATATAAACATCTTCATCTCTCTATTGTTTTAAAAATTCCAATAATAGTATTATCAAAGATAATAAAGTAGAAGAGTCCCACGTCAATATTCTTTAACAGCTAGAGGCAACATAACCTCATTCTATAATTGTGCTAATTATTGTTGAAAGAACAGGCTATTTTTGAAATAATGACATGTGCATTGTGATATTTTACAAAAATATCTTTGTTGTTTAATGTTACCGATAAGTTCCATGATATTTAAAATAGTTTTAATAATCACACTGAAAATAAAATCTCTTCAATCATACATGCATAACGGGACCATTTATTTTTTACCCCAAACCGGGACATTTTGCACTTTTAGGCGCCGTTTTAAGCGTCTCACACTTTCATACAATACAATTGACTAGATGGTAATTTTTTTCATGAGATATAAGATATATTATATGAAGCTATATAAAAAATACAACATTTATTATACATTTAAATGTATAATTTATTGCGCGCACATGCCCACGCCTTCATCTACTAGTCTAGATTCTTCCGCCAGGATTTTAGTTTTGTATAAGTTTTTTTTAATTGTTACTCTTTTCGAAAACGGGATATTGAAGCTGTGTTCTAGGACAACGGGACACGCTGCATGAAAACTGGACTGTCGTGGTGAAACGGGACGTCTGGTCACATTAGTCATGCTCTCAGAATGCATTATATAATAATAAAAGAAATTACAATAAATGTATAATCTTATCTTAATTAAAATAAAGGATTGATTAGCGAAGGTCAGAATAGGAAAATTTGAATACAAAAATAAACAATGATATTGTGTTATCAGCGTGTATTGATCCAATTCTAGGTGAATGCCTAGTATTAGGATACTTTTTCAAGGCTTCTTGGTCCCCAAGAGTGGTTCCGTATACTATCTACGTAATATCTACGTCGAAGGCGGCAGAAAATTGTTTGGTCCCAGTAAATGATTCCTTCGGTATTGATGCATTGTTTCTGTGCTATGTCCAAGATATACTATCTACAGACAACAAGCTTGAAAACAAACAACGAACCGCTACATAAAAGACTATTTTGCAGGGCTGTGGAGTCGTGTAAAAAAAAGACGACTCCGGCTCCGGCTCCGGTGAAAATTTTCAATAATTTCATTTCAACTTATATATGTAATATATGTATTCCATCAGATCATTTTTTAGTCAGCAAAGCATGCAATGTCAACAATGGACTATTTTGTTTGAATACACATCATAAAATACATTTTTCAAAAAAAATCGAGCCGCTCATTTTTCACGACTCTAACTTCGACTACGTCCAAAATACCACGACTCCACGACTCCGACTCCACAGCCCTGATTTTTTGAGACTTGAATTGAAGCTCTATTAATTTGTTAATAATATCTCATATAAATTTAGTAGTAGAGATGATTTTAATAATTTACTTAAGACAAACTTTTTAAGAAGGAAGTGGCACAAATACATTACATACAACAATACCTAGGATTTTAAAATAAACTTTTGATTTTGGTAAGATGTAAACCTGAAGCCGTCCAATCGTTACGGTGGTTGGTATAATATGTCCCTTTTGATACGATATCCAAATTTGATACAGAAGCGACCAAAAATGATGCACCAAAAGAGTATGCAAATTCTTAGTACGGAATTTCAGCAGTTAGGTCCCACTTCGGTGAGATAATGATCGGCGCCATTGGGGAGAATTGATGGATGATGATAACATGGACGGTGTGAAGAGAAAATGGCGGCGCATCATTACACGGGACGAGATGAAAAAGGTAAACAATTTTATAGCCGTGTTATTACGCGAATTTAAAGTGTATCGAAATTTCAATCAGTTACACCGTTTTTGATGTGGCGCGACTCAAAACCCATCTCTGATTTATTTTTTGTAATATCCTCACATTTTTATTACCCATTCGAATCTTTAAATCTTCTTTGCAGATTAAGGTAGAGTGTAACGGTTTACAACGACATCTATAATTAAAATAAAATATTAAGTGACTTATTTACAAACGTTCGTGTAATTGATAAAAACAAGCTAAATAGAATTTTAAAACATCCCCGTTGTGTTATGCATTCTTTATTAATCTATTCCGATAAAATTTATCAGTAAAAAATGGACAGGTAGCCAATGGCGTGCTTAACCCTTCCCTTACTATGCAAAAAAAGCACAAGATCCTGAGCTGTGTATCCGTTACACATCATGTAAACGGGAGTGAATCATGACAATTATATAACACTACTACAGCAGTATTACATATAATTGTCATGATTCACTCCCGTTTGCCTGATGTGTAACGGATACACAGCTCAGGAGCTTGTGTTTTTTTTTGCATAGTAAGGGAAGGGTTAAGCAGTGAACCTCCTATTTTTTTTAATGAAAAATCGCATCTTAACCAAAACGACTATTTATTTTTGAAAAAAATATTAAACGAATCTCTTCGGATATCACAAACACCCATGCCTTCAAACAAAAATCGATCGATTGATCGAAAAATGCTGTTTGTACTGCGATACGAGTCCGTGAGATCTGTTGTGGAAACCAATGACGTTGACTGCTAAGCAATCTAATATCATAGTCATACAATAGAAAATACTCTTTTATGCACTTTCACAAGTGGTGATATATAGTGTCATGAAATTGACATTCCTTATCAATTTACTATTTTCAACTAGCTACGTTGCTCCCTTCTCAATATAATCTGAATCTAAATTCAAGGCAAAGCCAGGCAGCAAAGCCAGTACCCCAGTAATAAATTGCCATTTATAACACAACAATAGATTTAAAGGCATTGGGAAAAAACCATGTTTCAAAAATAATACATGCAATAATAATTATTATAAACACAAAGAGGCACACTCCTCAGAAAAAAATGAAGAGGCTGTAGTCGAAAAATTGCTACAATAATTCGCTGGCTGCTCTGAAGGAAAACTCCCGGTGTTATAATGGTAGCAATTTGTATCCCTGTATTGCAAAGGCTTCGACGCCAGGATGGGCAAACCTTTTACGACGTTTTGTAAATTTTAAATTAATAGTGTAAATAAAAAATAAATGAAAATATTAATTTATTTGATTTTGTTAATGTATAGGTTTATTAAAATTTTCAAAAATAAATAGTGCGTTTCGGTTGAGATTTTGAGGCATCTTTTTATTGAAAAAAAAGGAGGTCAGTACTTAAGCACGCCACTGGCACATATAATAAAAATGAATACTTTACTCAACTGCCATGTTTTGAAAATCCTATTAAGCTAGATTTCATCAATTACAAAAATGTTTGTAGATAAGTCACTTCAAAATATGTTTTATTATTTGTGTCGCTCTATATTTTAGGTTGTTTCTCAAACTTTTTGAACATGTGGCCCCCTTACCCATACTAATTAGTTTTTTTAAACTCGGGAACAGTTAAATAAAAAAATACTAAGAAAAACGCTATGGTACTTATACCCACCACAACCCGTTATGGCTTCACACTCTTCTTGCAGGATATATTCTTCAAATCCATCCTGTATGAGTGTTTGAATATAATCAATTTGAATTTTTCACTAAAATATGAAGAAAATGTTTTAAAAATAATAAAAAAAATAGTAGAAATATTAAATAAGATATTGATATTTAGAATTAAAAACTTAATATACTGTCCTTCCAAGTAAAAGGGCAGTTACTTGCAAGGTTTGAAAAATCAAAGCATGTTTGCCTTGGAAGGACAATATTCTATATTCCACATGATCTTAAAGATTCAAAATCTTTTAACCCGTTAACAGCTAGAACAAAATAACATTTTTTTGTCCTGTAAGCTAGCAATTTTCTAAAAACTAATAAAGGAAAACTTAATATTCATTTTGTGAGTCCTTAAGAGATGTCGGACCCTTTTTCAATTGTGCAAACTCTAAAAAATATTTATTGACGTCTTAATAATGACAACACACTAGTGGGTAGCGTGTGTGGTTAGTATGTATGCGACAAACCGGTGGGTCGTTAGCTTTAGAGTGGTTAATAATGCAATATTGATATTCAAAGGTTTCGCACTCCTCCGGTACCGCCCGCGGCCCTATCATAATAGTATCGCGACCACTGCACTCCAGGGGTACGCACCATTTACGATTAAATCGACATTATTTCACTTAAACGTCGTATTTATTGCAGATTTTGCGTAATAAGATTATTTTTATTACAATATAATGCTGCCAATATAGTGGGGCGATTTGTAAATTCAATGTTTTCGTGTATATCAATATTTTTAACCAGATTTTTTTTATTTTCGCTTTACATGAAGAAAAAATCATTTTACCCCGTTCTGAATAATGTTAATGTATGCGTTTAAATTTTCGTAAATTGTTCAGTGTCACTAAATAACTGGCTTAGAACCAGGCATCGAATAGTATTTATGCAGCGTACTTATTTTTAGTAAAAATGTTTTTAAAACTCTCGGTAATAAATAATGTATTTATATATTTGTCAACAGAACACTGGCACGTGCTTCTCTCACTGATAAATAATCTTACTTTAGTATCTATTGAAAATAAATTATACCAATTTGTGAGCATATAACAATAACAAATCCGCGATGTTATAAAATATCAAATGAGTTGCTATTAATGAGCTCTTTTTAAATTTTCTCATCAATAAAATCCCTGCAAAAGTAAATCAAAAAGACAATAGACCTGGTCTAGACATGTGCTGCGGATGTTTCAAGATATTCTGAACTCTGCCTGTCTCTTCTACCAACCGGATAGATCCCGACGTCGATGTAAGCCTTCCGTGGGATAAATTCGGCGGACCTACGGTACACTGGTGTGACCTGGGAGAAGGCAGAGACCGACGGGGATAGAAAATCTCGGAGGAACTGTGTGTATTTAAAAATTGGTAATCTATATATTAATAGTCGATAAGGTTTGTTGGCCGCGATTTCGCCTTTTCGATGACGTCAATAAAGATGGTCCCCTGCCCCGCTTTCGTCATTTTTTTATTCATACTAAAGACATATTTTTTCATTACACTGACGAAGAAGCACATTTTGTCTTGTGGAAAATCGCTGAATCTTTGATTTCAGATCCAAAAATTTGCCGTGGCTCGGATTCGATACACTGAACTTTGAACTAGTAGCCAATAAATACATTTACAGAATATGTATATAGTTTGGTAAGTACAATTCGCCGTCTTCGTGGTCGAGTGGCGAGCGTCCATGGTTTCAGTAACATAGGTCGTAGGTTCGAATCCCACTGCGGACAGTTTTTTTTGTAAATTGATTTTTCAATCGATTTATAACATATTGTGATTTGTCTATGAATTCGAAGGCATAGATGTTTGTCATGTCTTGAATAGCCCCCACTTACACATCGTATGCGTAGCGAGAGCAATTAGCTAATCAATAGTTTTTTCCTAGCCTAATTCTTTTATTCATACTTCCTTTGGAAACGAAGACAAGTTGAGCAACTGAATAACGAGCAGTTTTCATAGAAAAACTTCTGTTGAGATAAACTTCATTAGTAGTCCATATGTTACACATTGGGAGCGGACATGTTAAAAACAAAGTATTTTACAACTAAAAAATATATTTTTTGTCCTTTAAACTGATTATTAATTGTAAGTTGACAAGCACAAAAGAATTAAAGTTCACTGTCCAAACGTTTTATTCTTACGATATTGTTTGAAAATATCATGCTATTTTGTTTATACAAGAATTCTGTTTTTGCAAAAACATCATCATATTTTATTCATTGTACGTAATATGTTTATCTACCTTCCATTTATCTGAGTATATATTTGTCACGTGTTGTTCATTGAAACAAGACTTTAATACATTAATCAACTAAACAATCATCTGTGTAGATAATTGTTCAAGAATTTTATGGGCAATAAATCAAGTGGACTTTTTTCGTTCAATTGCCACAGATGTGATAAGTATTGTGATAAGGCGATATTTAGTCAAACTATTATCTTCGCTTTGGCCAATAAAAACCATTAAACGAGCCCTCATTGTCCCAATTATTGCGTTGTATACAAAACTGTATTATCTCACGCGATAATATCTGACAATAAATGTGCACATTAAAATTAAATTTTTGTGACATGCTAGAAATGTATATAATTTTTAATGGAAATGAATGTATATATTTCATGGTTCCGTGACTTCTGCACATGTCAGTGAAAAGCACTTACATAGGGTAAGTTGAACATTATTGGCCCCTTCTTTCTGTTTCTTCTGAGTGATAAGTTAAAAAAGACATATTCTTGTAAAAATAATTTTAGTTATTTTTTTCTCAAAAAATACTCCATATTAAGAAAGTTTTTGAGTTATAAAAGATTAGTAGCTAGTATTAAAGATAACTGTCTACTATATTTCAATATTAAATAATTACAATAAAAAAGGCATTTGTCGTTTATGCATTCAACAATTTTTATTGAAAATATGACAGGTTTTACTAAGCTACTATTTTTATTGGTTTGTGAAATAACTAGGGTGATTGCTATAGTAAGATGGACAGCTACAGTTTTTGGACTCTTCTACTTTAAGCATGCATATTGTAGGTTGTGAAGGTCACAAATATATCGAGTGATTCCATTTCATATGGAAATGGAATCACTCGATGGACTGCAGTTTTAGTTTTTTACCAAAGGTCGAAAAAACTATTTAAAAAGTCACATCATAATAGTGAAAACTCTGTTTTTCTTGGGAGAACTATTAAGGAACAGTACAAATTTATTGATATTTAATTCTATAAAAGTTAAGTATATTTTGGGACGAAACCGTTCAGGTAATCGTGCAAAAACTACAAACTGTAAATATCAATTGAGATTTGAACAGTAGTACAAAACATAACCTAAACAGTAAGTGTGTCAAATAACCATGACAGATTTTGATATTTGTACAGTAATTGGACCATTGGCGAATCCAGAAATTGTCCAGGTAGGGGGCCATTCAATTCGAAAATAAACATCATACAAAGATAATACATTAAAACATAGATGATTTAAAAATAATATATCTATATAAAAGTAGTCAATACATAATTAAGTATATATTCTATAAAACATCGTAAACTAAACAATTAAAGATCCCATTTCACAATAAAGTTTTAATAAAGTAGAAAAATGAAGAAAAAAAATCTCCTCAGGAGGGGGCCATGGCCCCCATGCCCCCCCCCCCCTTGGATCCGCCAATGAATTGGACAATGTTTTTTACAGTAGTCGAAGCACTTTGTCTCCTTCAAATATCTATTTAATTTAGTGGGCTAATGCATATCTTAATTTCCTTGAAACTTATTAAATTTCCCATTCCTACATATATTTGGTGTCACCTAGATGCTTATATTTTTGAAGTTAAAGTATTTTTAAGTAAAGTACTTCCTTAAGTGTCCCAGTACTATTGCATTCACCCTGTCAAGTATTTTCTTTATTAAATAGTATCATGTCTTTCTACCAATCATCATCAATTATTAATAAATAAATATATTATAAATTCAGTCATCAACTACTTCTAACAAACTAGGTACCTTATATGCTATCTACCTTTTTTTTATTCTAGCAAAAATTCAAATAAAAACAACAGTCTTTAAAAATAACGCTAGTCCAGTATGACTGTCAACTGCCTTTACATATATCCAGTGGGTTGTATAAATTACATTATAGCATTTTTTTATGTACAATGAAAAACCAACCGTGAAAAATGTGAAAGTCTCAATTAAAAACGACATTTTTCATACGAATACACCGACGAATAGTTGCATAAATTAAATGCTACATGCTAAGCTTGACCCACTCATAAAATAGATAACTACACATTCAAGTGGCTTGACACTAATGCATGCATAAATTTAGCCGATCTTCTGCACTTTTTTTCTATGTAATAATAATACGTCGTCTTTTGAATATGTAATATGTGAGCTGAAATTAGTCACACTATTTTAAAGAAAGTTTCGTTTATTGAATTGGCGCTAACTTAGTATAGATCGACCATTATAATAAGTTGTTCACTTAGAAATGGCGCTGGTGTCACGGGACTAGTCTTGTGATCCTTTTTTATTAATTATTATTTGACACTAAATTTACCGTGCTCAGAATAGCCTTCCGCGTATCCCCTTGAACTATTTTCGAAACACTTGACATTGCTTATCGTATTTCTTTCTCCAATATTCATTTCACTTGAAAGCAAACTTTTGACAGCTACAAGTCTTCTATTGCAAATTTTAGTTCCAAATTTAGCCGGTGTTCAAGTTATAATGGTAGATCAATAGAAATCCATTGTATTCGGGTAAACAATAAATGTGTCTAGTAAGTTTATCAAAGGTTGCCAAATATTTCGAGAAGGGTTTCAGCATACGCCATCATTAGATATATGACTAATCAAACTTTGCTGTGCATGATAATAAAACAAATATCAGAAACATTTGGCCGTCGACGGGCTCTATACAAAAACAAACAGTTTTAACTATTGTTAATTTACTAAGCATTGTAAAATCATATATATTTTAAGGACCTAGGCTAGACTTTTTTCTTTCATGTGCAATGGATAGGTAGGGGTAAAAGCATCAAAGGGTTAAATATTTTTACTTTATTTTAACAAGCAATGTTTTTAAATTTACCGTTAAGTGCTTAATCTGAAAACTAACTACAGTAGAATCAGAATATAACGACGGTCAAGGGACAATTGAAATAATGTCGTGCTAACCGGACATTGCATACTTTCATAATAGTTTGAGATTTTATAGCTTTACATCGCTAAAAATGATTGATCGCTGTAAACGAAATCGTTATAAACAGATTCGTCTATGGAATTTTTAGGACACACAAAAACATATAAGTAATATCCAGTGCTTTTCAAAAAAAAGCAGTGGTAATATCTATCAAATAGACATTAAGAGTTCCAAAATGTCTTGGAATATTTTCCCAAGCGATTATCAGCCAGTTTGCATAATAATCAGTTAATATACTGGCTTTTCGAAGTGAAAATGAAATTACAATATAGGCCATCTCATTAAAGCAACAATCTATCGCAGTGTCAGTCGTGTATTTTTCCGAAGGGCATCAGATCAAGCCGCTGTTTTGTCTATTACCGTCAGCTGATTTATGACCACGTCAGTCACTAATTCCACGCCATAGACAAGCCACGGAGATAAATAACTCCAGTTTATGGCGGCGATGAAGACCGGCCAGCGCTACTGTTTATTATTGTAGATCAAAGATCGAGAAATCTGACGTTTAGGCGATTGTTTATGGTTTGAAGAATCCAACGTGACAGCCTCCAGTGATGTTGGGCACCTACTGAAAGTGCTCCAGATAACACAATGTGAATCCAACTGGGTTGATAAATGACTTTTTGATGAGTTTCTCTTCATCTCGCGTTTAATGGCACATCCATATTATCGATGATAGAGTGCTTGACAGCAATCAAGTTTGTCGTAAAACAGATATGTGTTTTTTTTTCAGTGAGTATATTCTTTGGTTAAATCAAAAACAGATGAACAAAACAACACACAGGCAATCAAAAACATTAGTTTTGTCGGGGACATAAAAATAAACCCAAAATTTACACAGAGTACAATGGAAGTTTTTTTTTTTTTTTTTATCATGTCCGCTCCCAATGTGGAGCATATGGAGTCCTAATGGAGTTTATCTCAACAGAAGTGTTTCTACAAGAACTGCTTGTTACTCAGTTGCTCAACCTCTCTTTTTCAAAAAAAAAGTAGGGATAGAAGGAAAGGGCTAGGACAGGACTAGTGGTTAACTAATCGCTCTCGATACGCCCTGTTAATATGATAGGATGGGTGGTAGGGGGGAATTCAAGACATCACATACATCCATGCCTTTGAACATAAATTCATAAATCGACTGAAAAATCAATTTATAAAACTCCCCGTACTGGGATTCGAACCCGTGACCTCCGTAGCGGTAGCCAACGACGTTGACCACTCGACCACACAGGCGGCTAGGAAGTACATTTCAATATTTATTAGTCTTGATTTATCTGTGTTACGCATAAGGAAAAGACAGCATTTTCGTACGATGAAAGTATTTCATATCTGCGAGAGCGTGAGTTTTGATTGAATTGTATTTAAAATTGCATCTGCGGAGCTATAATAACAAAAAACAAAAAAATATATATCATTGCTTAGGCATTTTACACTCCCAACTTCAGAACATTAGTAAGTTAAGTGCAACGTGATTGCACCAATTGTGCTTTGTTATTTTTGAATATATTTTTCTAATTTTTATTGTATTTTATGTCATTTTATATTGCAAATCTATATATTAATAGTCGACAATGTCCGTCCGTCCGTCCGTCCGTTTGTCCGTAGTAAATGTATAATTTACCGTCTTATAGAAATTGAGTAATTATTATCCTTATTCTCAAACGCGGCCGTTATTAAAACATTTGTCGTAATATTATATTCAATTTACATTTTTTGTCAATTTCTGGACATATTAAGGTTTGCACAGCAGCTGTCTGGAGCACAATATGTTTAGGACGCTTCCTGAAAGTCTCAGCTCTCAGCCAGGTTTCGCACGACACGTGGGATTCCGGCATCCTGGAAGACCGTCGTGCACTTGGTGAAATTAAAAGATACTGCATGTATCTTTTAGTTTCGTGGGAGGAATCAAAGCGATCAGAGGGTGACATGATAGACATATTATGTTCTACATAGAGAGCGGATACAATTGAATAAAATGCAGATTGATTTTGGCAATGTCTTTTAATAGAAATAAATACATACTTTCCCATAAAATAAGAGTTTTCAATTTGACTTTTTTTGACAGAATGTGGTCGATATTATCATCATATGATTGAATTTTAATATGAACATCATAAAAATAAATTTCTTAATACAAACGAGTTGATCGTTAAGTCATTCAGAGATCTGTATGTAAGATTGATTTATTGGAAGTATTAAACGCTTTATAACCGAATAACTATCATAAAAGCTGGGTCAGTAAATTATTCAACAATTGAAGATGCGGTAGAGTAGGTATATGAACAACTCTGTTTAAATTTGTATTAGCGAATTGTTGGGATAAATGAAATAGGTTTTTTCAACGTGGTAATAAGCTCATATTTGCTACCAATAATTGGTTTAATATTTAGCTAATTTATGAAATCCTAACCTGTGGATCTACTGTTAAAAGAATCTTTAAGTAATCTATTCATTGTCAGCGATAACGATAAACAAAAATGTCATTTTTTACAGAATTGAAGGCAAAAAAACTCTCATTCATTTTTTTTTACAATAAGCTACACTAAATTGTGATGCTTGCTTAACGCAAAACATAAGATAAATACTTGTAGCATTATTTTTAGAAGAGTTACAAAACTTCTCTTGAAATAAAGGTCAATTTTTAATTGATTATAGAAGGGTTGTAGAGTAAATCTGCTCTGAGCCTTGTACGATGCTTATGTACTGTTTCGTCATAATTATAAAGGTAAGAGATCGTTGGGTTACAATATTTGCCTACCTCACTGTGAAACTTTTGAGAGATTTCACGAAGTCTCTTACGTCATTTGCGAACACACATTGACCGAGTACTATCAAATGACACTTAAAACCCTGTAAATGATTATAATGTGTATTACTTATTGTGATGACAACTATGACGTCACTTGAATCATATGTAATTATTATTTTATACTGAGCTTTGGTATTCCTACCATGTTGATCATATGGTCAAATTAAAATTTGGTTGGTGTGTTAAAAACATCCACAAATAGATTTTCATAATATTTATATTGGTTAAAATTTATTAGAGTTGACATATTATGGACATCTTACTATGTTGTCTTATCGGATAAGTTCGCCTAAATAGGCAATGGTAGTATCTGTACAACATTCTCAACAACACCTTCCGTAGATCGTTGACACGCTGTTATTAAATAATGATATTATTGTGAAAGTCTACGATCGAAGATACGATTAATCGAAAATCTCATAAGTCATTTGTCAAATGCTAAGAAACGGCACTGTGCCATGAGTTACATGTTGCGCCCATAGCTTGCTCCAAGTACAAAGAGCAATGATAGATAAATTATTTTATACGATCAACTCTTTTTTACACGATCCACAAAAAATAACGAATAATATATTTTTACACTAACTATTTGTCCGAACACATTTTCCAGAAACACGGAAACCGATTGCCGAATAACTTATTTTCTTCTTTGGCCATGTTCGCTCCTTATGTGGAGCATACGGCCGCCACGCGGCATCTCCATGTTTCACTGTCTCTGCTTTGTTTCCTCCCATGACATGCCAGCATCCCTCAGTTCCGCCGAGTACATCCTATGGACAGTAACCGACGGACGTCCGGGACGCCGGAATCCCACCGGTCAAAAGAAGAGGCAGGCAGGATTGAGGCTTTCCGTAGACATCGCAGCACTTGAGCCAGCCAGTTCCAACGTCTCTTCATAACCACTGACGTGACAGAACGCTG
Source organism: Himalopsyche anomala (assembly GCA_031772345.1). Lineage (NCBI taxonomy): Eukaryota > Metazoa > Arthropoda > Insecta > Trichoptera > Rhyacophilidae > Himalopsyche > Himalopsyche anomala. The sequence goes on along the minus strand of CM062832.1, from coordinate 18,018,021 downwards.
TCTTGTACGCTCCCTTATCTCTGAATTCCTCTTACCTCCGAATAACAGAGAAATTTAAAACATTTTCTTCACCTTATTGTTGCCCAAGTAACAATTGGAGGTAACCAAAGTTTTCATTTCTTATTTACGGATCCGCCGTTAACAAATATCAAATTAAAATTAAGGCAAACTAGTAATGTATTTTTTTTTAATTTATCTTAAAACTTTTCTTCATATAACAATAATGAATTAAAGATAGTTTTGAGTGTTGATACGGCATTAATTAAAATTTACAATAATAATATGTTAGCTTCAACGAATACATTTTTAATGTATTGAATCGTATCTTTGTGGAAATTATTTTTTATTTAAAAAAAATCATAATTTTGGTATTTCTTTGGTTGTGTTACTAATGTTGAAGCGTGTTTTTTCCTTCTTCGAGTTTGCTAAAATGCTCTCAGGGACAAATTATCAATAAAAAAAAAACAAATGTGATTGTTAATGTTGCACTATTTTCCAGGGCTGTGGAGTCGGGTAAAAAAAAGACAACTCCGGCTCTAACTTTAAAATAAAAAACGACTTCGACTCCGACTTCAAAGATTTTTTTCAATCATTTCTATTTAACTCATATACGTATCGACTGTGGAAATAAAAATAATGACGTAACCACACATATCAAATTTTACAGGAGGCATAAAAAACGTGTTTTTGATCTTTTCGGCCATATGCAAATTATGAAATAAACACAACCTTTAAGTGCACGGAAACTTCTAAACTGGTGTTTAATTGACAAAGTCTAATATTGATTAAATAAATTGTGCAGGAAAACTCTTTTTTTGCAGTCATTTTTCTTGGTTTCAATTTTCACAAACTCATCTTTTTTAAAACTTTGAAGCTAAATTTAGATACTGATTCGGCATTTTCAGCTTACATCCTTTTGATAGAAGATGTATCAAGTATGATACATTATGATTATCGAAAAAAAACTGTCTTGAAAAAACTGAGGGTCACGTCCTTTTTCCTTTCCACAGTCGATATGTATATGTATACCATCAGATCATGGCATGCCTAGTCAGCCTAGAATGCATTGACAACACTATGGACTATTGTGGCTTGAATACACATACAAAAAATATATTTTTTAATGGATCTGAATTGTAAGATTTTTCTGACTCCAAACTAAGCCTGCGACTCTACGACTCCCGACTCCAACTCCACATCCCTGCTTTTTTCACATTATGCTTGGTAAATATTCTCAATCAAAATATTTGTTTCTAAGTTACACTTCGTAATTGTTTATCACCGAATATTTCCCAGCTGCTTCGTGACAATAGTCAATAATAATGTTGAAAAAAATATAATCATATATCAATCACCTCTTGTTAATCTGGGTGTAAAACGCAGTGTTGTGACTGGAAGGTTGTTTTCGAGATGTACAGGAGATAGCGCCTATCTCTGCAGTATATCACTTTACAGTATGAGATTGTGGTCTGGAATCAGAGATCACTTCTCATATTGCATATAATATTAGCGTGAATCATACTAAACAATACAATAATAATAATTAATTAACATCGTGTGATATATTTCTTAGTGTTAATCGCGGATTAAAAACATTTTGATAGCCAGAAATTGTTATATATGTATTCCAAGAATTTGCACAAATGATTGTGTTTTTGAAAAGAGTTGTGACATATTTTTGAGTGATCTTTCGCAATATTCATCGGATGTTTTCTGTTTTGAAAAAACAATTACATGACTTTTCTCAGAATTATTATTTTAAAAACAAAATTTGTGAGGGATCGGGAAACAATGGCGCCGGTTTTCTTAACCGTTTGAATACCGCGCAAATAAATCATTAACATGTCCCAGAGATACTGCGTGTTTTTGAGAAAAATAATTTTGCCTAATATACACTTGAATTCGATATTTTAAAAACCTTCATTGACTCAGTATAGATAGCACTATACATATTCATCAAAACATTGCTTATATTTTATTAGAATACCAAGTATTTGATTTTTTTAATGTCATGGACATCCGTGTTCGCTTGTTTATGTTCCGGACACCTGTGTCCAATTGGTGTTCAAGTGGTTTTAATACTTAAATATTGCCCAACCAATAAAATCATTTTATTCCCTTTTTTTGGCTAGAATTTCTGAAAAAAGGGATTTTAAATAGTATTATTAATCTTAAGATAATTGACATAGTTTTATGAAATTTCTCCAAATCAATTTGCAACCTTGATTGCCCACCATGCATACTTTTTTTTCTGAAAACTCCCAGGTTTGTTAGGCACCAATATTTTTTCTACCACAATATGTATGAAACGTTATATTAAAAGTGGTGACATAGTGTGCTGATTTGTAACTGCCGTGTTTGTTATATATGACTTTATAAACTGCCACTTTTGTTCCTAACTATATTTTAATCCTTTGAAAATATTCATTTCAGAGCAAACTTTATGTTACTACGACTCCCCACAAGAGTTGCCAGACGTCCCTATTTGGGCGGGACTATTCCGAGTTCAATAGACAAATCCCGTGTCCCACATTGCAAGTCCCTCGAAAAATCCCGAATTTGAATCGTTCAAATTATGTACATTCACACAAGTTTTGTCACTAACGTCAGTCAGTTCAAGTTCATCCGTGCACTTGAACGCCTGAAGATGCCGAGAATTTTTGCAAGGAATTTTTCAATAGTATTATGTGCATTCGATTTCAAAACATTGTTATTTTTCTGTGTGAAATTTTGTCTATCACCGCGTTATTTGTGTATTTATTAAAATTCCACTTGGTACTTTGAAGCTCATATTAATTATGCATTCTGATACCATGTTGGTTGCGGCATAGAGAAGTGTTGAAAATTCATAATATATTGTGTTTATATGTTTTACCATTTCATACGCCATAAAACCACAGTCCGGCATTTTAATTACAATAATTTACATCCAAGCCCGTTAGAATAATCATGTATTTGACTCTGGAAACAACGCCATTGAGATAATGTATTCAATACATCGTCTGACATCTCAATAAAGCATATAGAACACAGCATGTACGATAAAAGTGTATCGTACAGAACACAATTACGATAAAAAGACACGCAGGGGTCAATTTTGGAACCTACTGTGAAATGAACAGTGTTGCCAACACAACTTTTACGATAGTAAAAAACAACCTTCGTAAAAACAGCTAATATTTAGAGATGTAAAGATTCAAACTAGTTGTTCATTCATTCACCCAATCTAAAATGAAAATCTTTCTTTCTTATTCTTAGTTTCATTAACAGCAAATAATCCGTTTTCAGATAATTGCAGATGGTTGGTAGTAATATACGATAACATTAATACGTTTTTTAACATGTTCGCCATCTTGGTAGAAATATATTTGTTATATTTTTATTTTACACAAGTTGACAATCCTTGCGATGAACGAAGTCAGCCCTGATCTATAATAAAAAATGTGAAATTAGTAGAAAAATATTTAATTTTTTTGAAATAATATATTTTTACTTGATTAATTTATTGTAAAAAAACAGAAAAACATAAAAATTATAGAATGGAAAACATAATAAAATTATAAAATTTATTATTGAATTACGAAAAATAGTCCTATATTTATATATAACAGTTTTGTGTTGTTTACTTTTGATATTGTAAAAAAAGAGAAAGCAAATATGGAAAGCTTTATTATAAAAAACACAAAATCATCATTAAGTTATTTACTTTAGTAATGTAGAGTTTCACTTTGTTAAAAATTTCCCAAATTTTAATTGGGCTTATAATTGACATCATTTGCCACTTATATTTATTAGTCTTTGATAATATATTTATTGTATGTTATAGGTGTTAAGCAATTAAATTTTGTGTAATTATAATGTAATTTATAAATCCTTTTCATTGTTAATAGTTGCTTACACTTTTTATTTCAATTTAAATTTGTATAAATAGCACTGTTTATATATTTTTCTTATCAGTTGATAATGCTCGCAATGAGCGAAACCGGTCCTGATCCAATAAATTTTATGTGGAAAAAGTACTAAAAATGTTTTATTATTTTTATTATAAAGCCATTCCACCAAGTATTGACAGTGAACACCTTAAATTAAGTCTTTGGTGTGTACAAAACAATTTCACTAATCAATGCGGTCCAAAGGAGTCTAAACGTCGGAAAATCATGAACCAGGACGAAAGTCCTGTCATGAACCTTAGCACTTGGTTACAGTGACTAATATTAATAAATAAATAGTGAAAAACAATATTAAAATTTTCATGTAACTTGTAGATGTATGAAAAAGCAGGTTTTATGATAGTAAAAAAATCTTATTCATTTGCTTATGATCACCACTGGCAACACTGACATGGAGATCAGATTTATTAGTGTGACATAACTCAGTGTCCAGCAGAGGTCTATGGACGAGTAATGACGTCAGATAGCGGTGACTTACACCCATTCATTGGAAATCAATTACTCCCGTTAGAAAAGGGGGTTTTGTCAACGGTATATCACCGAAACCAAATCAGACAAGACGTGGGCGTCACTGGACATAATTTGAAAGGCGTATACAATTCTTTCGACCGAACATTATATCAATAATTAAGAAATAATTATTTATTACATTCCATTCTTATCCGCACAGCTGGTAAAGAGTTCGATACCCAATGGACACGTTCAAACATTTGTTTTCCAATAACTGTGTGGGATTGGAAATACAATGGAATAGTTCTATGTAGTATGTTCGTTCTTTCTCATCCATTCTGTACCTCAATCCTAAAACGGAACAAATACATATAGATCAATCTATTTCACTACTATTATCAGTATCGGATTAGCCCATAAGCGTACGACGAACGCGCTTTGAGGCTCCGAATCTTAGGGGTTAAACAACGTATATAATTTATTTATTGATATTATCCGAAATATAAAATCCTAAAATTATATTACACCTGGGGCCTCTGAATTGCTCAATCCGCTACTGATCATTAAAGATGTTGGCAGTTTCCCGAAATCACACTATTCATTATTAGCTCGATGGCTGCCATAGACGAGATATCTCGCGAAAAAATTCGTGCTCAACACGCCAGAGACGAGTTATCTAGTCGATAACTAATTAAATTAATAGTTACAAATTATAGCCGGCGTGTTAGGTAATTACTATTAATTATCTACGGCAGCTAAAAGGTTAACCTTTTAGCTGCAACGAAACGTAAGCTCATCACTAGACCTCTGCATCAACTATTTTTCTTTCCATACTCTGAATTGTGAAAGTGGTTGAAGATTAATTTGTTTTCATTTAATTAAACATGTATAGAAACTACATTTGTCTTTACATGTACTGTTATTAATTGAACAAAGGAATTGAAAAATTCACATTCTGTTTAATAATTGACACTCTTTCGTTAAAAAATAAACATATGCAAACTGTAGCCCGGCGTATAAGTTTATGCAGCTTACTAAAGCATCAATAAATTGTTTGGATTATGGAAATCATTTATTTTTATGCTGAAGTTCCCTTTTCTCTATGGAAAATAATATAAATCTTAAATTTGAACTATAAGGTGCGGTACGCTGAAAATTGTTTTTAATTTTTCCTTTCAATCAAAAAGTTTTCCTGGATATGGCTAAAAACATATTAATAAAAAATGAAATTACGCTTAAAGATTTCCATCTAGATTCTAGAAAATAATGAATATATGTATAACAAATAAGTGTTATCTAATTACAATATATATATATTTTTTACACGATTTTTAAAGTACACTCCACTATATTCTCAGATACAATCAACACAGAAGCGGATAGCGGATTTCTTAATAAAAATATATTCAACTACACAAGACAGTAGTAACAAACAAAAGGCTACATTAGATACGAATACATTAGAAGTGTCAGACATTACTTGCAATGAAAGCGATTTATGTCCAGTCCATTATAAAAGTCCCAGTATATAATCAAGTAATGATGAATAGTACTTTTTTCTAAAATGAAATAATTTGTGTAATTTACTTTATTGGTCTTTTTTACACCATATTGTCGTTTTTTTCTTCTTCTCTCATTCTTATATGAAATCTTAATTTTGTATAAAAATTCTATCACTTTTTTACACGGTTTTTTTTATGGAACTTGCCTACCGTGTAAAAAAAAGAGTTGAGTGTATGCATACAAGAGTAAGAAGTCACATCCTAGTTGCTGAATTAGCCAATTTAATGCTGAAAAATTACATACATTTTACTTAAGTTAATATAATTGCAAATATTGCTCTAGAATCTTCTGAAAACTATCGCTTTTCTTTTTTCGCAAACATATTTTAATAATATAATTAAATGTTATCATATAAAACTACGTCAGTTTCAATGTTTTTTTTTATCTTTCCTGAAAAAATGTAATATTGATATCAAATTTTAATAATTCTAAGTAATCGTGTTTTCCATTGTTTCCGATGTATGTATGTATATGTAAAAAAAAAACAGAGAGGCATGCATTACAGTAGCTGATTCTAAATTGACCAAATACTGGTTTGGTAACTGATAAATTTGACGTATCAGCGATTTATCCTTTATCATTTTGATAAGATTAGGATCTAATTATTAAGAAACCATTTCTTATTTATAATCACTCCGCTAAATAATACAATATCACATAAACACATATTTTTATCTAAATGTTAGTGTTGTCATGATTGTATAATTTTATTTCCCAAAATAATTAACGATACACAAAAAAAGCTAGCGTTATTCTCAAATACAATGCTTTGTTATTGATAGCTACTCAATCTTTAGTAGATAAGATATTGGTTCGTTGTATCTTACAATAAAATAAATAGATTCTTAGTGACACAGTAGGTTTCAAAATTATGTTTATAAAACGATGTATACATTTCAGTTTTAATTCTTTCTAAATGATTCATCTAACTAATATCTAAATTTTTCACATATTTTGATAAAACTGTTCACAATTGAAATATTATATATCTGCTAAAAGTTGTATCAATATTGAAAAGCTTCTGAATTGATGTGCAGTGAGATGGAGTTCTACCAAGTAGATGCCAATTCAATCAATATGCTGTATTTTTGTTGCTTTATTTGAACACTTTTTGTTATACTCGATTAATATATAATAGGTACTTGTTCGGTATTTAGTAAACAAATAAAAATAGTTATATGTATTCTTTCTGCATGCAATTTAGCAGGCTATACGAAAGAGCCCCGATCGATGATTTGAACAATCTTTTTTGTTTATTTATTCAATTAACATTGCGTAAAGTTGACAAATTATAAATTTAAAACTTTTACAATGAAGAAAAAAAAAGTACAATTTAATATTAAAAGCAGTAGAAATAAAAAGCAAGGAAGTCAACTGAGTAAGCTCCGACGAAATCTACTTTAATACATAAAAAATAGTATTCTTCGGAACTCACCCACGTCTACGTGGAATATGTCGACATCCGAAGCAATATTGTTAAACACCGTTAAAGCTCTCTCCAGTGGCATCCCCATTGGCAGGTTGGTTCTACACATTAGGAGAACAAACAATTCATGTCCACGATTTCTCAAAAAATAATCAGGTACATTTAGATTTACATTCTCAAGAATGGTGGAATTCTCATTTTGGCCTCGTATAAGTCGAAAGAAATATATGGCCAGATACATTTCTCTTCGAACGTTCAAACTATTAAAGTTAACCATGCCTAAGAGAATGTCAGTTAGATAAAGCCATGAGTAATATCCATACACCCTCATATAGAGAAGTCTTAAAAATTTCTTCTGAATCTTCTCCACCATAAGGGTATATTTCGAGCCTGTTGGGGCCCAAACAATTGACCCACTCTCAAGTCTGCTTCGAACCAAAGCGTTGTACATTAATATTAGAATTTTAATTCTCGAAAAGACTCTGGTGGTACGGATGATAAAGCCCAACATTTGTAATGCTTTTTTTGCTAGTAAAGTTTGTATGTGTGTATTGTTATTCTTAGCCACATGGATAGTAAAATACAAAAAAATACGATTGTAAATTTAAATATGACGAACAGTTATCAATGTTCTGAAACAATTTTGTAATAGTAAAGTGCTTTCGGTCTACCTTGTACATTGTGACAATGGAGTACGGTGACTGATGAGAAATAATGACATCCTCCTGTGCCGTGTTCTTTTAGCTATACACTTCGAGTCCTGGCTTCCATCGTCCAAAACAGTACACCTCATTTGAATTTACAAGACTCGAGCCGTTAACTTTGGGATATCATGTTGAAAATAACTTCAAAACATTCCTTCAGGGTAATTGAATATCAATATGTACGTTTGATTCTCATTAAATGCATGTGGGCATCCGAGACGGTTTGGAGAAATAAATTACGTATTTAATACGTAGTTTAGCTACTGCTCCGAATACTGTATAGTGCAATTGGTCAACTAAAAATCTCTAAGTATCAATATTATAATCAGTAGTAGGCGTCAATGAATAAATGACTACAGGAAGTAAAATAGGTACTAAGTACCGACAAATATTAAAAACGTAAGTATGCAGAAATGTGCTATGTGAAACAGAACATTTGTGCTCACTCATTTTTTTTTTTGGTACCTAGTGCTTATTTTATTTCCTGTATCAAATGTCAAATGTATTTTTAAGTTTACCTAATTTTTCACCAGGGTCGATATATTTACACTGGGAAAAGAACATCACGACCCAAGATAAAATTGATTAATTAAATAACACATAAAGACAAAAATTAGATTTATTTTTATAATGCAAAATACAGTATTGGTAACATTATATAATTTAAATATGAACATTGATTTTGGAGAGTTTTGCGAGATCACTAAATCATGGTTTTATATACGACAGCAAGAATAATTTTTCGCGACTCAATAAATATGCCAACCGACCCAATTTCAGGTCACGACTCATAGGTTAGGAACCGCTGCAATAAATTAACAATTTTACTACTAAGCACCAGTGAAACTATATTTGACTGATACATGTACACGTACACAGTACCAAATATAACCTTACCTAGTCTAACTTAACCTTACCCAACAGTAAATAGCTTTTTGCCTATGCCTAAACACAGGGATTGAATAAGATTATTTATGATTTCATTGGTCATTAAACAATAGTTAAATTTATTTTCAATGACGATTTAAAAATAATATAATTTCACTAGTGAAAAGAAAAAATGGATTTGTTACGATAAAAATATGCTTCGATAATGATTTCACGACGTTGAAAATTTTCAAATCACGGAGGGTGATAAAAGGGCAATGCGATTCAATTTGTACAAAATTATTACATGATTGCAACAGTCTTCTAAGAGTATATAATTTTATGCCAGCTAAAATACTTCAAGTACATATTTACGTCGATCAATATTCAATACAATTAGAGTGCACTTAGTGTAGCATCGACGAACTAATTACGAATACTTAATTCACTTTCAATTGACTGCAGTCGGCTTCTGTATAATGGCTAATTATCCGTCAAATTGATTTAATTTTAGCGCCAATTCTGCCTAAGATAATTGCATCAAATGCTACTTTGTTCTATGTTAGTTTGCTATATACTAAATTTCAAACACTCTGACAGTCATCAGGTGTTGGAAAGCAACCATTTTGAATATCACCATAGATAAAATCGAAAAAATATTTGAATTACGAATACATCAATTCTTTGTATGTTATCTATTTAAAGACTTTTATCATTACGAGTATGCGAAATTCTTACAGTTTTACTTGAAGAAATGTAATTTATTGAGTGTATTATACATATTTTAAATTATAATAACATGAAATATATAATTACAATAGGTTTGTTTTCATTTTTTTCTTTTGTATCCCAATATACAACATAATCGGCGGCCCTTATTGAAACGCTAATAAGATAAAAGAATCAATTTTGATGATTGATGGTCTTTTCAAACGGATCACTCCTGCCTCAATTTATATATTCATTCATTTAACCCTTTCGGCCGACACCTAGCCTTTAAATTAAATTGTTATTATGATATTATAATTGATAGAACAGCGCATGATTCGTTTTTTTTATATTAGATTCTCATCAACTCATCACAAGACGTTTGATTGTAATTGTTGACCACGCCGCCAACCACGCTAATCACAAAACTATAAAAAAAACGATTGCATGTAGATATTCAATAAATGTTTTATTCTGCTTTGAAGTTGAGATTGTTGTTCTTTTGAAAGGGTTGAATTTTAAATACCAATTACTATTTTTGAAAAATTTACAAATTAGACTCGATATATCTGGCAACATTATAAACTACATTGAAATAAGAAAAGCGGCATGAATATTTTATCATAGTAATATATTATGCCGACTACGTGGGCGAGTGGTCAACGTTGTTGGCTTGGGTTACAAAGGTCACGGGATCGAATCCTAGTACGGACAGTTTCAATAAATTGATTTTAACTGATTTATAGATTTCTGTTCGAAGGCATGGATGTATCTGATGTCTTAAATTCTCTTTCACCGATCCTATCCTAAAAACTAATAAAGCGAGAGCGATTAGCTAACCACTAGTTCTGTACTAGCTCTATCCTTCTACCCTACCTCTTTGAAAAAAGAGAGGTTGAGCAATTGAGTAACAGACAGTTGTTGCTTTAAAATAATAACAGCAGAAATAACGATGTACATATAAGCCCATTAAAGAGTATAAACTGAACCAAAGGTTATTTTAGAAAAAAAACAATTGAATGTGACTTTTGAAAATCAATTGCGAAAATAAAGCATGAAAGGATTTTTCTGAAATGATTAAGCCACCGATTAAAGACCACGTAAAAATATTTAAAAAAAAAATGAATTTGCAAAATATATCATAAATGTGATCAAAAATGGCTTGCATGGTTAGTATGAAGAATCTTAATCTAATCAAGCGACCAAAACATCCCTTCCAGCGACCAAAGCGACCCCCCGGACGTATCGGCACCTTTGAGAACTGATTTTTACCGAATGGTCCAAATAATATGTAGCATTATATTGTACCATGTATAATGATGATTTTAAGTTGATTCATGGCTTAGTATCCAAAAGCATAGATGCATGTGGTATTTTATCTGTCCTATACTATTCTCAAATACGAACGTGATGAAAAAGCGATATGCTAACTACTATGAAATATTAGTCTTAGTATCTTTCTCACAACCAGTTCTTGATAAACACTTTTTTGGAGTAGAAGAAATACATAATATGCTTCAGATTTAGATTGGCCGTGGGCTTAAATAATATCATAGTCAGTTTTGTTGTCACTTATTCATGTATTGTATCTTTATCTAGTCTTATTATTGAATATTCTTATCAGATCAAATGTTAGTGATGAGCGAAACCGGTCATGATCATTTTAAATAAATGAGCGCCTTAGATTCAAAACCTACCTAAATCCAAAAACCAAAATTGTTGGCAAAGTGCAAAAAACTGCTGTGGGCTTTTTGGATTTGAGTAGGTTTTGAAACTAAACACGTTTTTTGGAATGCGTTTTTTCTGTATTTGGAGAGGTTTTGAAATTGAAAATGTATTGATTATGAAGATATTGAAATAGAGAACAAGTCAGCATCTAAATTTGAAAAAAACATAAATGGTCTTTAGGTAGGTTTTGAAACTGAGATCCTCAAATGTGTACTTCGGGGGTTTTGTTGTTTGAATATAGTGCATTTTCACCAAGTATTAAAAGTGATTAAAATAGCTTTTACCAGTTATTGCTAATCACACCATTTTTCAATTAAGTCTTATACATTTTAAAAACAATTATTTCAAATATATAAATATTATTTTAATGATTGTGTACCCAAAATATATTTAATATAAAAAAACAATTGATAAAGAAACTGATATATATTAATATATTATTTGAAGGCGTATTCATTTTTTGAACCACTCAATACATAGTAATAAAGCTAACCTTTTTAATAGATATCTCACTTGGTATTTAGCTCCGTCGGTCGGCCAATTACCAAACTAACAGCGCGCCCTATATATCGAGATGAAAAACTAAAACCGAATTCAGCCCTGGCGACTTAACCAGTCGCGGACTACCAGGCTTATTAATGTTTAACATGGACTGTGAATTGATTTTCAAAGAGTTATGCCTACCGATTTTCCACTTGGATAGTTCATGTCACAAATTAATATTCGTATAATAGAAGAAGTTTTTTTCGCCAAAGAAACGAATAAATATGTCTGTATAAATTATCAATTTCTATTAAACATAAATTACAACATGAATGATGCAGAAATTTTGTATGTGACACAATGAACATTTCTTTCTAGGACTTTTTTGTTTTCTGTATTGATATCATTATAATATGGTATTTTTTTTACCATGTCCACTCCCAATGTAGAGCTTATGGACGCCTAATGCAGTTCATCTCAAGAGAAGTGTTTCTACGAGAACTACTTATTACTCAACCTACTTTTTTCAAAGAGATTAGGTATATATCTATACGAGAACTAGTGATTTGCTAATAACTCTCACTACATCCATTTTTAAGGTAAGATGGGTGGGAAGGAATTCAAGACATCACATACACTCATGCCTTTGAATAGAAATCTATAAATCAATTAAATAATAATTTTGCAAAAACTGGGATTCGATACTGTGATCTCCGTAACCGAAGACAATGACATTGACCACTTGACCACACAGCACACAACACAAGGTATCATTAATCTTGGTCTCAGATATAATTTTATAAAAAAAAAAAAATTAAAGGGGTTAAACTTTTGACTCAAATTGTTAATTATTTATTTATTTTATTGATTTTGTAGAAACTATACATTTATGTATAAAATTATGTTTTTAGTTATATGTACTTAATCACATATTGTACATAAATGTTCCTACGAAACCGTAACACAGTGTTCGCTTGTCTTTGGATAGATTCATCGGTTACTAATTTGTTACTACACTCGCTGTATTGCAAAATATGATACGTGTTTCGTTTCTTTGAGAATCATCATCAGACCTAACAACGCAAGGCTTACGAATAAACTGCGAAGTTTTATAAATATTTTGCACAACCTTGTTTTTGAGGGTTGGCACATTTGAATGGGTGTTAGAGGAACGTATTTTTTTGATGATATCAATTATAATTACAGAGATGAGATGGTGATTTGGCCTTTTGTCTAATGCTTCCTTTTTTAAAAGCCCTCACTAAAGAAGAGCGCGATATTTTTCCTTTTTTAAAAACATTAATAGCTATCTACCAGTGGTGTCGTTTGTTCAAAAATACTGAATTAAAAGTGTTAATTTTATAAAACAACCTAATATATAATATCGTCAGCCTGTTAGCTTATATTGGCAAGTTACATATTGATAATTCTAGATAAACAACTAATGAAAACAATCAACTCTAGAATGAAGCTTATTTTTTTTGCTAGCATCGATATGTTGTGTAAGATACATCATTATAACATCAAAATATAGATACATTTAGGCTGATCTGACACAAAAAAGTTGATAAATAATAGACAGCCGGCTGCGTGCTCAAGTGGTCAACGTTGTTGGCTTCTATTATAGATGTCACGTGTTCGTATCACAGTATGGACAGTTTGTATAAATTGATTTTCAATTGATTTATGGATTTATGGATAGAAGAATATGACTAGTTTAAGATAGGAATTTAAGACATGACAAGAATTCACAAACACCCATCTTTCCGGGCAAAAATCCATAAATAGATTGAAAAGTCAATCTATAAAAAGTCCGTACTGGGATTCGAACCCGTAACCTCCACGTTTTGAGTCAACGACGTTGATAATAGACTCAAAGCTAGCCAAAATATTTTAAAATAATTGGTTTAACTCGTTTTTATAAAAATAGAGTCAACAAGGAAAAGACATTTAAATATGTATAACATAAAATGGATAGTTTTTTTTACAAAATTGTCTTACTGATCAACTAGGTAAATTTTTGTTTACTTACAATCTCCGGAGAGAACAGACTGGGATTAACTTCAAATGAGTTAAAGTTGAAAAAATTAAAAAATATATTTTATGAATGGAAAATGTAACCGCCACTGACGACAGTCGAGTAAGCCCTGTGCGGCCAATTAAAGTCATCCCTAGTCTTCGGTATCGCGTTTGCGGCCATTCTCTTCCTTCTCTACCAATTCTCTACTTCATTTTTGATAGATTTATTACATCGGCGGGTTTCTCGTCAAATTAGTACTGCCGTTTAGGTGAATAGCCATTTATATAAACCATTTTATCGTTCGGGAAAGCATTTGATTGAATTACAAAATTTCGTCTAAGTCTTAAAGACTGAGTATAAAAAAGCTTTAGGAATGTATCTAATTAATAATTATTAAGGGATGAAACAATTTAGAAGATTAAGGGAAAATATCGTACAATGAATGATTGCAGCTTAAAATTTTAGTGAGTACTATTTTTTTCTTTATTCGTCCAGCATTAAGTCTGTTCTAATCAATCATTTGAAATAAAAATATTGCTTTTATCGAATTTTAAAATTCCGAGAGAGAGTGCGACAGTCTATAGCAGGAATGACAAACCTACGACACGCGTACCCGAGGTGGCACCGCGTTTCGCGTACCGGTTTGAGAATTTGGATGGCACGCGAACGATTTCCAAATTCAAAGAATTAAATTTTGTTTAAATAATCCGTGAATTATAAATTTATTCAGTTTTATTAATTTCTAAATATTTCCCAATACAAAAGACAATCGTTAAAAAAAACATTTTTTTTATTTTTTCTATTTTGTTAAAAAATATATATATACTGCTTGGGCACGCCACACAATCGAGAAATAATATTTAAGGATTTTTGGCACCCGAACCTTAAAAGGTTTACCATCCCTGGTCTATAGCGACGTCCATAATTAAGACATTTTTTTACCTCGTGTAATTGATAAAATCCAGCTAAATAGGATTTTACAAAACTCAGTTAAGAGTCAGAGTTAAGCATTCCTAATTATTCCATTTCACTAACAGTTATCTGTAAAAATGTGTAAACGCTAGTAATGTTATGATAGCAAAATGCTCCTAAAACTACAAAGAAACTGTCCGAAGAAAATACCTTAGACATGGTTTCTTCATTTTGTACGGGCCACGTGCCTTCAAAGATTAAACTGAGTAAAATTACAATACGTTTACCTCTAAAATTTCATAATATTCGTAAAGAATTTTCACTGTCGTTGATCATAAAATTAACATTGAAATATTTTTTTATTTGAAATGCTTTGAACTTGAAGCGGTTATTGGATATTTATTTATATTGCAAGAAGGGTGTAGGTGTGAAAAAATGCACGTCGACTAGTCATTGCTGTGTTATGAAAGACAAAATAGTTTTCTTGAATATTTCACTGTATTAAATTAGCTTTCTAGTTTACCGGTTAATGATACCAGAAAACCCCAATCTAGGGGACGCAGAACAAATGCATTTTAATAATATATTCAAATTTATTAAGAAATAGGATTTTTGAATGACGTACCAGATTGCCAAATATCGTTAATCATTTTTTTGTATCTAGTAATCTTCCTGAATAGACGAAAGCGTATTTTTAAAGAGTACATATTCGATTCTATAGTGGTGTTTATGATTTCATACCGAGTTAATCGCACGTGCTTTGTTTTTTTTTTGTACTGATTGATAAACGACGAAAAAAAACGGTTTAAAAGACTAGTTTTAAACATATTTGCTTACAATATAATATATCAGAGTGTTTAATTAACATTCTAAGCGGTGTCAATTAAGAGTGGATACGGTTACAAAATACACACAAATACAATATAAATTGGAATAAATTATAATTGCTTAGTCAAAACTTATTATATGTGACTAGTTTTATTATAAATTCTTTTGTAAACACATCCTCCGTTTAAAAGCTTATTTTTATATCAACGTTGGAAAGAAAAAAGGACGTAACCAACACATAACAAATATAACAGGACTCGTTTTTTGTTAATTTTGGGTCAAAGGCAAATTATGAAATATACAAAACCTTGAAGTGCGTGGAGTGGAGACTAATAAAGTGGTTTTTAATTGACTTTATGCAATATTAATTTAACATTAAAGCAAAACCTTTTTCAATTATTTTTTCCTGATCGTAATTTCCACATCTTTTTTCAAACATAAAAAATAAATTAAGATACTATCTTTTGGATAGATCGTGTATCAAGTTGTACACATTGTGATTATCTAAAAAAAGCTTTTTTGAAAAACTGTGGGTTAAGTTCTTTTTCATTTCCACAGACGATATACTTCATATGGAATCCATATAATATGTTTTCAAGTGGGCATGGTTCAAAAATACATAAAATTACAATTTTCCGAAATACTAAAAGGCATGCGCGTTTAAATATTTTTAGATCCAGCGTGAAAATTTCAAAACGGTTTCATATTCAAGACCAATCTCTTCACAAATCGCCATCAAATATTGCACCCTAGAGGCAAATATGTCTGCCTTAAAAAAAGATTAATGCTTTCAATAAATCAAAGGACGTATCAATTCAGATTGAAGCCTGCAGCCAGTCAGTAATTGACCCTCTAAATGCCGTAACAATCAGAAAGCGGGATATCTTAATTACTTAATTTTTAAACTAATTGGTAGCGGTAGGGGGTCTATAAGGGAAAAAACTTACTACCACAGATACGGATGCCAGTTAGACACTACTCAGTGGTTTTGTAAAGATGGTTAACCCTTTAGTAGCGCAGGTCTCGTATACTCTTAAAATGATAACTGCAAATGAGACTGACATTAAAAATATATAATATTGTATGTATTAAACTAAATATGTGTATAAATTAATTTGCTTTTGATTATCTTATTACTCAAAACAATTTAGTTGAGTTTGTAAAATGGAACATCGAATTATGTATGCTGTCTACGTGTAAATCGTTACTAAACTGTATAAAAGTCAAAAAGTAAACGTTTAAAATAACTTTGTAAATATTATTGTTACTTAATCGATTTCTGCTCGAAGGCATGGGTATTTGTGATGTCTACAATTCCCTTATACTCTTTCCAATCCTTAAATAGCTGGGCATAGTAGGAGCGATTAGTTAACCACTAGTCCTTTCCTGGGCTTATCCTTATATACCTACTACTCTCTTCGAAAAAAAAAAGTTGACCGACTGAGTAACAAACAGTTCTTGTAGAAAAACTTCTGTTGAAATACTTCGATTAGTAGGTCATATGCTCTACATTGGGAGCGGACATAGAGTAAAAAAAATGTTACATAATGGCATGAAAACTACGAAAATCTCTTTAACATAAAATAAAGTGATTATAACTGTACATATTAGACAATTAAATTGTTTTAATTTTTTGAGTTGATGAAATTGAATATGTATGATTATTAAATTTTCATAAGTCAATAACATGTTTCTTCAAAAGATAAAAAGGTTGGGTTACAGATTGACAGAAAAATGTGTAATGCAAATTATACGAAATACGTATTCTGAAGATGTATTTATTAATTGTATATAATCGCTCCACCGAAGACCATCTTTTCATTTTTATTGACAAATTAATTATATTGTCCCAAATTATGACAGTTCTGCAGTTCATAAGCCACGGAAAATTTGTCAGTGGCGAAGAAGAGGTTAAACAAAATCGAACCCTTCTAATGATTGCATTATCATGCCGCCTTTGATTGCTGATTGGCAGATACTAGTTCAGGTGGGCCAACATTAAAACAGGGGCACTTAATTCAACGAAAAGCTGTAAACATCGAACCCTTACAAAGGAAGACGTTATTCTTAATGGCTTCTAAAAATCTTGTTTTTTGTATAGTGGTAACTTTAATGATTATTTCAAACAAAACGACCGTAGTATGTACGAATAACGCCGCTATTTGGTTTTTAGTCACAATCTGAATAAATATTCCTACATTTAACCATGTCCGCTCTCGATAGCATATTGACACTTAATAAGTATTTCAACATGACTTGTTTTCAGTCTGTAACTCAACCTCTTCTATCAGATGGGTAAATGCAAAAGAATGAGCTCAGAATAGTTATCCCACACTGGTAATTTTGGGAAATCAGCAAATTTCTGGATTTTACAAATTGACATGAAACTGTTTCAAAATTCCATGATTCTTGCCAAAATCGCCTGGGAAAATAATCCGGGATTGTATATCCCAGTGTCAACGTTTTCTTTACTGCGGCCTTATGTTGAATCAGATAAATGAATGTGGAATATAGAAATGAAAAGGTTCCACACACCTGGGATAGTCTATGATTTGGACCAGTGACATCTAGGTATACTTGTTGTTGCGCTTTTTTCTTAATTTTCCCAATTTACTGTGTTTATTCACGGTGTTTCCATTATTTCAAAATTTCCAAGTTTTTTGCATCTCTAATTGAAGTTCGAATGCTTATTATGTACACTATATTATTGTATTCTATCAAACACGACTTAGTTTGTGCACATGTCGAAGAGTAGATCACATTACATTGCAGACTGAGGCGAAGGTGTACTAGTAAATAAAGTGCTCGGAACTTGTATGCACTGCGAATGTACGTGAGAGAATTTCACAACAAAAGAAATCTTTATGTTTTATGTTTTTATGGCATTTCGAGAGAGTGCACCAGCACTCTTGTCCGAATAAACAGAGGTAACTGAAACCGAAAACAAATGCAGTTGCATTTTTAATCATCATAATAATATTCAAGCATATTGGGTGCATTTTATTATGCCATTTCCCTGCTCCAGCCCCTCGAAGATTGTTCTGTTTAGTTTTAAACTATAAAATTCTTGAATATTCTAATTTATGCGCCAGACAGTTTGACGACAGTTTTCGATAAAATATAAATCGTGCCACAGTGGTGGGCTGCCAATACAGAGATGGGCTGGAGGGGGCTCAGAGGGGCTCGCAGGAGCCCCTTGTTAAATTGTACTAAGGCCGGCGAGCCCCTTGTTAATTTAAGATAAAACAATATTCTCAGATCAAATTACTACTTAACTGAAATTTCTGACTTACATATTATCTACGACGGCTTCAGTATACACAATATTTTTAGACGTTGAGATTGATAAGTTTACGGTAAATTTCATATTGTTACATTTTGTATTGTAGTGTATTAATTAGCAATTGATTGCTTATTTGAGCATTGCATATAATTCCATAGGAGTGAAAAAAACAAACACCTTAACGAAAACACCGAGAATTGCTTTAAGACTAAGCGAGCCCCTTGTTATCGAATTGGCAGCCCACCGCTGTGCCAATACGATAAATTGGGGCTATATCGATTATCGATTTTGTTATTCAAGGACCAAAAAAAATATATTAAAAATAATTATCATATCAGAAAAAATGTTTATTCTTTTCGCCCCAATTAAGTGTCTATAACTACCAACTGATACTTTACTGTGTCAACTTGGTTTTTATTTATTTATTTGTATCTGCACACCATTTGAAATAGCTAAGGTGTTCCTTAAATATATCTGAAGTTAAGTTATCATAAAACTTCATCTTTGTATTACACCAAAATAAGAAAAATCATGTATTTTTTTGTATGTTTATTTTATAAAAAAATAGTATTGTTTACCTCGTTTTTCTATATCACGGTCAATTACCTTAATACGTTGTAGATATCAAATTTCAAAGACATTTACGCCATCAAAACTAAACAATAACACAGAGATCTTTGAGCAAGCGGCATTGTTTTTGTACTTCTGTTTTGGAATTAAATAAATAAAACGTTAAATAAAAAAAATTATTCTTTAACATTCATGTGAATAGATTCTAAGCCTATGAGGGTCTTGTTTAATATTCCTAATATTGTTATACCTTCGAAACAAAATCAGAAGACGTCCGGACAGCTGTCAATTAATACTAAAATTCGATTTTGAAAAAATAAACTAAATAATTATTTTGATAATATGATGTTCTATAGAACATTTTTTTTAGTATTTTAAATATTTTAAAGGTCAGTAAAAATCTAATATTTGGTATGTATAAAAATCGGTCAGTATAAACACAAATAGGTCAGTATATTTTTTAAATTTGGTCAATAGTCGTGATTATAAAAAATTGGTTAGGTTAGGTTGTATAATATAAACATAAAACTATCATTGAGGCTAAAATACAGATCAATAATATAAAAAAAAAAATTATCTTACATTAAATACTGTCCAAAGGTTGATTCAAATACTGACCAGATTTATTGATATATCTTCAACTGAAAATAAGCTTGCTTTTTAATAAACTCAAAACGTTTAACTGATATGTGTTTGCTGTATGTATGTATGTTGTATGTATGTTGTTTTATAATTGATATTCGTGTGAATCATTTGAACATACTTAAGTCTTTCAAACGAATAGTGCTAAATTTCAGACAAGAATGACATCTCTGTCGACGGCTCGTTATGAGGATTGAGAAGTGAAAAAATATGATAAATCTATTGAAAAATGAATATCCAAAAGCAGAGTACATACACGCCATATACTTTCAAGAGCGTTACCACTCGGATGTAAGCATTCTGAAGTGTTTTTATATTGAACAATTGACCCAATGTCAGTGAGTTTCAACAAGTTCATAATTTATTTTCATGGCGATTCCAGTAATTGAAAACAAATAAATACAAAGAGAAAATTGCGCGGTACATATTATTAATAATCGATAAATAATCATAATAAACGATGTGCTCGTAAAAGACTGGATTCCAGAGTGCGGTGACAAAGACATAAAAATAAATTCATTTAAGCATATAAAGTAAAGTGAAAAAATTAAAATTAGCACGTGATGGCGACACCATTTCATTAGCCATACGGTGTCGGATTTATTGGTAGATTCGAGTCCTTATAATCAGGACTGTGGAGTCGGAGTCGGGTTGTGAAATAAACTAACGATTTGTACTCCTTTTTTAATTATGCAAATCGCTAATTTCAAAAGTTCTACTAAGCCTACAAATATATTGAAGTTCCGGAACTCATTCAAAACAATTATTAAACTATTTTATAATATTATTAATATTCAGGAATTTATTTTTTATATATAAAGTATGAGTAAGCCATATATATTCGAAAATTAGCCTATTCATCGTAATGAATGTTGATATAACGACGATATGTACTAGAAGGAAAGGAAATTATTTAAAAAAAAAAATGAAAACAAGTTTACGGAAAGAATAATCTTTACTATTTTTTTAACTGAATTCGGAGTCAGAATAATTTTTTTTATTCTCTACAGCCCTGCTTATAACAGAACTACTCAATTTGTTATACTTCACTACGCCCTATGATCACATTCACTGCCTTATAACGCCTCTATGATTCCATGTCTCCCGCCAATTGCTTAGCATCCTGTCATGGCATGAGAGTATCCTTAGTTTTGCAACAAAAAACTTAGAGAACAAACTATGGATAGTAGCTGACTCTCGTCTAGGACGCCGGAATCCCACCGGTCGGATAAGGAAGCAAGCAGGACTAAATCTTTCCAGTTCCAACGTCTCCCGGCAATTGCTTTACATTTTGTCATGGCATGAGAGCATCCCTTAGATTTTCTGAGAACAAACTACGGATAGTACCGGACTGTCATCCAAAATGCTGGAATCCCACCGGGTGGATAAAGAAGTAAGCAGGACTGAAGCTCTCCAGTTCCAACGTAATAGGGCTTCATAATAGGGCTCTGTTCCGTAGGTTCTTAAATCGCTGAGGTTTACCTCACCCCCAATATTCGACGCAAGCTATATTCTCAAACTTCAACATACGTTTTTTTCTGAGTCTTTATCAAGTACCATGATTCTTTGCTGTAAGGCAGCACTGATAGAATTCAAGAGTTAAGCATATGATGTTTTGTTTTAATCGTGTACAGATAGATATCTGTGCTCCCCCAGACAGTTCGCATTCAGAAAAGACTAGTATGAGGATCAGCTAAATTGTACGTTCTATAATCTCAGAGATCCTCGCAAAATCAAACTAAACCCAGGTTTATTGTGTTCGCTTTGAACCGCAAGCCTTACAAGCTCATTTATAATCAATCTCCTTACCAAAGATTTCGTAACAATATTAAAATATTTCATCTTTATCTAAAACTATATCAAATTAAAAGTGTGTATTTTTTTCTTAATACCAATTGGGTCTTGCAAATTATGAAATACCGAAATATCGGTATTTATATATTCAATATACTCAATTGCGCTGTTCCGTAAAAAAACTTTACCTGCTAAATTATCAAAAAAAAAACCGAAAAAAAGGTCAGGAGTGTTTCAGTTGGCGATTTTCTGTGGTGAAGTAACTCCTCTCGTAAATTTGTTAATTTATGAAAGCTGGTAGATAGTAATTTTACCTTTAACCTTTCCCTTACTATGCAAAAAAAAAACACAAGCTCCTGAGCTGTGTATCCGTTACACATCAGGCAAACAGGAGTGAATCATGACAATTATATGTAGTACTGCTGTAGTAGTGTTATATAATTGTCATGATTCACTACCGTTTGCCTGATGTGTAACGAATACACAGCTCAGGAGCTTGTGATTTTTTTTTGCATAGTAAGAGAAGGGTTAATGTGCAATTCGTTGAATGTGATCCGTTTTTGTATGGATGATATCAAATAAATATATATATATATATATATATATATACATTGCGGTACAAGGCACCATAAGAGTAAATAAAGCCCTACATTATTGCATGGCAGCCAACACACAAACGTCTGTATAAATTAATTAAAAAGATGTAAACATAAAACTTTTATTATTTTAAAAATCGCTTTCAACGCCAAAGAGCGACAGTTATATGTTTAACACTTTGCACCCTCTTCCTTGCAGACTCCTCCATAAACTGTCACAATATTTTTTACAGCGAATTCTCAAAAAATATTTATTAGTATGATATGACTTTTATGTGTCTAATAATGTATGTTTCAAAATCAAAGATTTAAGTAATTGTTGTAATTTTTTTATTATACTTACTAAGTTGGGGAGGAGAGAATGTACAACCAACTATTTTTTATGTCTAGAAAGCTGCACTTCATTCTTTAAGGCTACTCATTTGATAAATATATATGGGCCCATAAGAGGTGAAGTGAGCCAAGTGGTATTTAGAAAAAAGTTAGATGCGATATATTATACACGATTTATGTATAGTAACAGTGGAGAAACAACAGTTAATACACATTGCAATAGTGTTATATCTGTAAAATAAAAATATGCAATCCACCAAGCCACTAGGTAAAGTCTAAGGAAAAAAGTTTTACCATTTTACTACTTGGCTTACTTCACCTCTATTGGGCCCATATCATCCCAAATGTATTAGCTTTTAGGTCAATGGATTTTATTTACAAAAATAAAATACATATATGTTTTTGTATTTCTTCCACAAACTAATCAATGGATAAAGAATTTACTGTTGCTAACTATATCTTGGCAAGGTTAGGTTATATTTTCTTAAAACAATATTAATCAAAATGAAATTTTGATTTTTTTTTTATAAATTATAGATATTTAATATGATTTTATTATTACGAAATAATTAATTTTGTATCTGATCTTTTTTATACTGACCAGTGGCAAATGATAAAATAAATACATGATATTTTATAAATTCTTTTTTATTCATATTCAGTAATCCACGACTGTTACTATGTGTTCTAAGTATCTTTGCTCCCCTGTAGTTTTCTAATAAAACTTTCGATTAAAGTGATGTAAGTATTATTTGAAATTGCAATCATTTTACATAAAGACGTCGTAGTTCTCCTTGAAACCGCTTTTATGTCAGTAATATCTAAGGAATTCCCCGGAGTACTGTTAATGAGTTAAAATCAACTAAGAAGGCGATATCTCCTCAGGGCCAGTGAAGGAGGTGAGAAGGGGGGGCGCTTACGTTGCTTCTTTTCTTCATAAATTTATGTACAGTTCGATTCTGAGATCTTTCGAATTAACCCCTTACCTACCCGATTTTAAAATGAATAATAAACTTACACCCAAAACTTCAATATATATATAAATAAAACTGTGTTGAAATAATGACAAGATATATACATTAAAAACATTAAAGTCTTTGTTATAATGATGGAGTAAGTCAAAACGGAGAGACCGAACTTCATAATTATGTACTATTTTCATAATCCGTTTAAATCGTTACAAGGAAACAATGAAGATGCACAGTAATGGTCACGTAACCAAGCTAGACAATGCTCAAGAGTGTCCACGATTATCTGAAAATATAAACCCAAATTGTAGTATAGAATAATATTCACAATTTACACTGTCATCCTTCTAGAAAATCCAGAAGATACGTTCAACGATGGCTTTCATTTAAAATAATTTTAAAAAATAAATATTTCAAGCACTCACTACAACCAAAAAATAAAATCTTACAGTAAAATATATTTTTTTAATCCATGTACACGCTTCCAATGTAAAGCGTCTGACATCCTAATCAAGCTATCTTAACCGATTTTTTCTACGAGAACTATTTCTTTCTAAGTTGCTTACTTAAACTTTATTTTCCGAAGAGAGTAGTCCTAGAAAGATAGGGCTAGGACAGGACTAGTGGTTACCTAATCGCTCTCGATACGCCTTGTTGTTTTAAGATTGGAACGGTGAGAGGGAATTTTCCGACATCACAAACACTAATCAATGCCTTCAAACAGAAATCGATAAATCGATTGAAAAAATGATGTTCGTACTGGGAACTGTACCCGTGTTATACGTCGCAGAATCCAACGTCGTTGACCGCTACGACACGGACTCGACGATTTTCCACTGCAAAATATAGTTTATAATAAATCGATTCAATAATTTATACTTATAACATTATTGCATTGGTACGCCAATGGTAAATGCAATCGATTTTTACAAATAAACCAAGAAATAATAATGATACTCATTTATCCTTAGGCATTCCTCATGTCGGAGGCATGTAAACATGGGACTAAGTACTGCCGCCTCAAGACGGAAGGCTCTCCTTATCAATTCCTTTTTAATGGGGCAAAACAACGAGTCTCTTCGAGACGACTCATGTTTCTGTAACTCCGAAATCCCATCGTTGGTTTTTTTTACCTCATCACTGTTGAATGAAGTGAATACCGAAAGCAATAATCGTTTCTTATCTAAAGAAAATTCTCACCATTTTAATGAATTCTATATTTTTGGCAAACGTAGGTCTTTAAGACTCGTGTGACATTTCAAAAAATATAAAAAAAAAACAGCTAGTCGTCTCGTCTCACAGTAACACGAAACAATAATAAAACCCGTATACAATAACTGATACACAGTGTTCTTTAAAAATATGTTTAATTCTATTCAAGGGTAGTATTGTGATATAGCCTAACTGAATATCCATAGTGACTTGAGAATGAACGCGTGCTCGTTTAACTATAAGGTTGCGTACACAATTCATGTTTTTACTTTCTTAACGGGTATAAATAACGATGAGCAATAATTTGTTTTTTTTTTATATATTGCAGTCAGTTACTTGCGACATGGGAAAAATACTTGGGAATTGAAGAAGAGATGCGTAAAAAAATCTTTTTATATCAATCGTTTGGAGGTCTTTTTTGAGACAAAAAAAATATTGATTATTGTTAAGGCTCTTTGATTGGTTTCTTCAGCTAAATGCAACTCGGGAGGAATCGGGCGTAGAGGCAATTGTACCTGTAACGAATAAGTAAACTTTCATTTAAACGATATTTTTCATAGAACAACGAAGAACCTTCAATCAAAATAATAGTGAAGATTCGTTTTGTATACTTGTTACCAGGGGTGGGCTGGAGGGGGCTCGGGGGAGCTCGCGCGAGTCCCTTGTTGAATTTCGGCGCGGCTGGCGAGCCCCTTGTTAAGATATGAAAATCATTCGTCTAAGATAAAATCAACACATAGCCACAATTTCTGTAGATGGTTAAATTTAATTATGAGAAAAAACTTAGTTGCCACTTCATTTAACGTTGTGGGCTTCCGTGCCGGATCTCACGGGTTCGAGTCCCAGTACGAAACAGAATTTTTCGATCGATTTTCTGTTCGAAGGCATGGGTGTATGTGATCTTCAAAAATTCCCTCCCACTCTTCCGATCCTTCAATTCAACTGGGCGTTACATGAGTAATAAGTTAACCACTAGTCGTGTCTTGGCCTTATCATTCTATCCCTACTGCTCTCTTTGGAAAAGAGAGGTTGAGCGACTAAGAAACAAACAGCTCTCGTAGAAAAAAAACTTTTGTTGAGATACCTTCATTAGGAGGCCATATGTTTGATATTGGGAGCGGACATGGATAAAAATTGGATAAGATTTACCGAGCCCCTTGTTGAGATATTGGCAGCCCACCGCTGCTTGTTACATGTGTTTGTTTATTATAATTTTACCTAAATAGTTTTGCAATAATATAAGGCCAGCTGTGTGATCGAGTGATCAACGTCATTTGCTTCGGTAACTGAGGTCACCGGTTCGAATCTTTACTCTCTTTGAAAAAAAGAGGCGTTGAGCAATTGAGTAACAAGCAGTTTGTGTAGAAAAACATCTGTTGAGATAAACTCTATTAGGAGTCCATGCGCTCCACATTGGGAGCTGACATGGTAAAAAAAAATCTGAACTCTCCGAGACAATTTTAATCAAAATAATGATCAAGTATATATTATATTGTTATATTGACTATTCAAATATTTTATTGCAATCAGAAATATGTTAAATCCTGAAACATGTAAGATATTTAAAAAAATGTTGTTTATTTTCCTACTTATGTACATAACTGGAGTTACGCCATAATAATTCTTAGTGACACATTTATGACACGATTACGCCATTTTTTGTCTGATGTTACAACCGTTAATGTCCAGAAGGCTCGATGCGATATACAGTGTCTGTGATCATAAATTAACGTTATTATAACATCGAAAACTTGAAACAATAAATACAAAATGGCTTTTTATTTATAATTGATACTTGAGCTGATTGCGCTTCGCACGTAAGGATAACGTTTACCAAATAAGTAGAATTTAATAACATAACTATAATACAGTGGATCCCCGATCTACCGTTCTCGCATTGTTCGTTTTCCCGCATGGATCGTTTATTTTAAATAGTCCCGGCCGGACACCCATAAGAAAAATGTAAAATAATCCTGCATTAATGGTTCCCCGCTTTACCGTTTTCCTCGATCTGTCGTCTAAATATTTTGGTCCCATCACAAATGCTATTCCGATTGACCGTTTTCGTTGAATATTTCTCATAAACAGTCCCGTCTCGCATTTCGTTTCGCGTTTTTTTCCAGTGGAACCCCGATCTACCGTTTTCGCTATTGATTGACCGTTTTACTAGAATATTTTTTTACTCAGAATCAAAACTGAAATACCTAAATGAAGAAAACTAGAACTCTAACTGAGAAACTGAAAAAATTCAAGACATTGGAAAAAAATCCGTAGAAAAACGAATCGACATAGCAAAAAAGAGTTGACTTAGAAATGTACGCGATTTTGAAGGGTGTTTGTTAAAATTTAAGTGCTAAACTGCAAATAGACTACTTCGTTTGTATTAAACAATTTTAAAATATATTTATTCATACTTTAATTAAAATAATGAAATAAATAAATAGGTTTTTGAAAATTAAACATTGTTTTGATATTATTTGAATATTTCCCGCATTATTCGTTCATTTATTACGGTACCTTGAAAACCGTAGAATCGAGGTTCCACTGTATATACTGTGAAATAAATTGATATGGTTATGAAACTGAAAATCCCTCAATCACCATATAACCAACGGAAATACTTGATATTTTATATTTTTTTACAAATTATTAGAAAGTCGTTATTTGTGGATAAAATCTAAAGATGTTTAGTCATCGATTTTTAGACTTACTTTGCCCATGTCATTAAGTAAATGTGACTTAGAATAATAAACAAAAAACAGTAATGTTTATCTTTTTATCAATATTCTCAACAAAGTTTTGTCATGTCCAATAATACTATCCATCATGGAACACCAAGTCACAACAGAACTCTAGATCTTGTGTACTTGGTCTACTTCTACCCCTTCTTACCTCCAGTATGTTTCCAATTATTTTCATTGCCTACTTGGCAAATTTCCTCTGCGTATTTTATCTCACACATCTTTTTCAAAAGCTCCATAGTTTCTGTAGTCTGAAATTACATCTCAAAAAAGAATCGATGATTATTTTTTGAGATGTAATTTCTTGCAACTCAATGCCCAGTTATCGACACTTTAAACATACTAAAAATACATAAGTTTAGACCAGGGTTTCTCAACGGTGGGCCATGTGCCCCCCAGGGAGCCACAGCGTGTCTCAAGGGGGCCACAGAGATTTATTTTTGTTTTGGGGAGCCACAACACAGTTCAGGGGGGCCACGGGCAAATTGAGGATTTCAAATACCTCGGTGAGCTAAAAAAAAAAAAGCTGTTTCGGAGATATTCTGGGAAAAGGTATACCAAATTGGGGATTTCAAATTTCTCGGTGAATTAAAAAAAAATAAAAAGGTATGGGGGGCACAGAAAAATAAAGACACTCAAAAGGGGCCACGCTCACAAAAAGGTTTAGAAACACTGGTTTAGTCAGTTCAATTATTCTTATTTTGAGCCATATTCTTAAATGAAAGATTTAGTGACCAGCACAACCATACATCGAAAATATTGATCACCTGCAATTTCACAAAACTGCAATAAATTAAAATATGATATTATCAATAATAATTATTGGAATATGGTTGAGGTGTTAATGTGATTAGTATGAATAAGATAAACTTAATGGTATAATTAGGCAAATGAATCTTTATAGCTGACAGTTATTGCACTTATTTATGACTTTAAGCTCTCGATTAGAAGCGATTTAGTATAAAATTAAATCCTTACATCTATTGAAAACTCATTTTTTAAAATATCAACTGTGGCGTGTTAGAATTGTTTTTATTTACTTATTGGAGACATATTGCCACCTCGATAGTACAACTAGATAACTTGACATTCAATGATTTTGACATAGATATTAATTAATACGACTAAAGCTAAAAAAAATGTTGAAAATTATTTAATACAATTTTTCATTTAAATTTTAAATCATTCATAATTGTGGGGCTATAATGCAAAGTGTACTATTTTCAAAATTAGCGATATTGAGTTAGGTATGCAGATAGGTTAATTCAAGCCTAAGGAATCGACTGATCCTATTAGTTTTAATATAAAACGTCTATAAGACTATTTATTGTCTTCAAATTGGAAATCATATTTGTATGCAAACGTTATTTTGTTTGTGTTATTCGTTATAGTATTTGACTCTACTGAAAAGTTTGAGTTTTGGAAATAGTAATTGTAACCCCACAATTGCTGAGGTTATGTTAATCCAGGCGTGGGAAATGCCATCCTAAAAACTCACGTTCCTGCCATGATGGCATCTCAGTTTCATGTTTATTGAAAGTATTTAAACTAAGGTAGAAGTTAAGAAATAATTTGAAAAAATGTATGTATGGCAAGAATACCTATACAATGATAACTACGGTTATTGACAATATTAAGAGAAACCTATTGGAATGATTAATGGCTCCACTATTTACGATTGCATCAAGGCACGGAGGTGTTAAATTTTATTTCCCTAATAATAATCGAATCAGACTCACCCATATGTGGTTTTGGAGTAGAGATATTATGACACGTTGTCAATCTGCGGTAATCCATCGATAACTAAGAAAAACCCTTTCAATATATTATCTTAGGGTTATTCTCCGCTTTTCGAATATTGAGAGTTATGATAAAATTATTATGTTTCATTACTATCATCATGCAGGCCCTTTTCCAAAATTTTAAATTTAAATATACACAAATCTAAATTTGATATTAATATTACAGGGACTTGGGCCTTATCACTAGGCCAAAGTTCTTACCAATTATCCACATAAGGCGAAGTTAGCTTACATACTTTTGTATTCAGTCGCCCACTACGGTAAGAGATCACAATTGTGCTGTAATTATCAATTGATAACTCACATGAACGCTGATGCAGGTCATGTAATAGATGCATAAAAGGATGTATGAAAGACTAAGACAGCGATTAGCATTTTTTTAAAGATGTTGCAGGTCTAGATGTGCCGTGATCTTGTTCAGAAAAGGTGCTGGAGAGCTAAAACATAATATCCATAATAATTAACTACAGCACACTTACCTAATATTAAACATTAAGGTATATCAAGTTCACAGGGTGGATCTTAAGTTCATATAAAAACATATCGATCTTTTCCACGGGCTTCTAGAAATCCAAAATAATCATTCACGAATCTATCGCGTCTCCGGAAGAATATTAACACAATATTAACAAATGTATAATTAGTTCTTCAGAAATCACGACATAGTTTTTATCATACATATAAGCTACAATTAAATCGTTATGGTATAGCTTTTCCTCATGTCGTTTGCTTGTAGCTTGTTTTGTAAAAGTTTTCATCGGCTACTTGTACAAATTGTTACATTTTAAAACCTATCTATTTAATATTTTCTGATAAAAATTGAATAATGTTATAACTAGGGTATCCAATCCCGGACCCTTTTTGTGATCCCGGGATTTCGGGATTGACAATTTTTCAATCCCAGGATGCCGGGATTCAACATAAAATCGTGTATAAATTGGGATCTGGGGTTGAGAAGATATTTGATCATCATGACTCAATTTTTTTTTTTGAAAATTTTTGAATGCAAAAACAAACAAAATATCCCGTGCTATATTTTCTCAATCCCGAAATCCCGGGATTTCAGGATCACAGAATTAGACGGGATCCCAGGATTAGATACCCTAGTTATAGCCAATTTCTTTGACTAAAGACTTCAAATCGAAAAATTCTGTTAACTCAAAAATTTGTACATTAAATTGCTTTTGGTAAATTAACCTATTTCAGTAATTTTGTCACAGTTATCTCAAAAAATTCAAAATTTGCACATGCGTCGTTGCTTTTTCGAAGAAGCGATATGTTAACCATTATCAATACGTTCATTTACCCAACAAGTTTATGGGCATTCCTTTTTATATGCTAGCAGCCAGGTCATAAGATATCAATTACCAATAATTTCTTGAAATCCGTTTCAAACACATACTAAAAAAATGTTAACTGATGACAGTGTCATCACTTATTTAATTTACTAAGAAGAGAATCAATTATCACGTTGTTTTTTACTCTACATTTTTTGTAATTCTTTGTGTATAAATAGTTTTCATTTATTTAATTTACATATATATAATACAAAGAATGTTTTGTTGAATAATTGGAAAATCCAAAATAACGCTATTAAATGACGTACTACGGTGTAGTCGTGGTTTTTACTTGCTTGGCGCCATAAATATTTGAGTATTTTTATGGTCAAAACAAATCAAAAATTATCTAATAATAAAGTGTTAAGAGAGCCATAAATATTGTTGTATATTGCTGATCGTTTATTTTTAGCTGAGTGACTAATTATGCAGGTTCTGCAAACCTTTTATGCATGCGTATACATTTTTTTCTTTACTAAAAACAGAAGTGTAATAATCATTATTATTGATAATATTATACATATATGTATATTATACAAGATTAAATCATATAAGATTGATTGAATTGACGTTTAGTTGAACTCCGTCATAGTAAGATGAAAAAATATCAATGTATTTTAGTGTAAAAATTGACTTTGTGTTCCCCGAAACGATAAAAAATATTCGACTATGAAGTAAGAAGTCTATGAAGCATATGTTTTTTGCAAAGCTACATAGCTAAGGATATTGTATATGTTTAGTCGGGTCCATGGCACATTGTTAAACGTCGTTGACTTTCATGCCGGACTTCACGGGTTCGAATCCCAGTACGAACAGCATTTTTTTTCAATCGATTTATTGATTAATATTCGAAGTGTTTGTGATGTCTAAACAATTTCTTCCATATAAGTTTTTCGAAATAAAGTGAGAAGTTGAAAGATTCCAAAATAGTTTTCAATTCCTTTAAAAAAAATGAGATACCGTGCCCTAGAGCAGTGCTTCCCAACCTTTTTCATTCCACGGCCCCCTAAATCTGAAAAAAAAATAATCTGCGGCCCTCCTCAATACAAAACATGTTCTGCGGTGCCCCCCAATCTGGAAAGCACTGCCCTAGAGTACTCAACGTTGTACTCACCACCACCTGCTACGTCTTCACACTCTTCTTACAGGGTGTATTCCGCAGCGTAACAACGGTAGTCATGTTCAAAGTTTTGCCTGAGATGAACCGAGAAGAAATTCTTTAAGACTTGGTTGCATGCACTACAGCGTGCAGAATTATAAGTGAAGGTTAAAATGAAATCTTTCATCTATTGCATTCAATTATTTTTCCATAAAACGCGGTGAATTCTTTGAATCCCTTATAATTTGACTTGGATGCAACCAAGTCGGCATGATGATCGACATTATTCAAGTATTATTATATTTTAAGAATTATTATTTAAAACTCCTCATATTGATTGTCATTTAAAACTAATGCATTTAAACTGTTATATTTTCAATTCGATACATCCCGCCAATCAATGTTTACGGATTGCTGTTATTCGAGTACAGTAAAGAATTCATGTACCAATTATTGATCGAGGATCTAAAATTTCTAAGAACAAGCTATGAAGCTATTCATTGAAACATCCTGGAGTACTCGCTCCTATCGGAAATATCAGCGTTAATGAAAAAGCACTTACTTAACTTCACCATACATAGCTCTTACATCAATACATATAATGATAACGTTCTGCCTAAGTTCCAATTTAATGGCACCAGCTCACTTAGTATCCGCCACGTCGTTGTGTCTTACGAAATCAGATGAATGACGACAATTTTTCGTCTAGAATATTCTCAAGATTCGTAATCAATCGTTCTTTTGTTTGGAATAATTTAAAATTTTGACAATCTTGATTTTTTTTTAATAATAACTAAGAGATATAAAATAATAACGTACAAATTTTACAATACAATTAATTTAAATATGCTTACTACATAGAAGCGATAAGAAAATTCACTCCTTCCTCAGAACACTAAAAATTGCTTCGAGATTAAGCGAGCCCCTTGTTAACGTATTGGCAGCCCATCGCTGCTAAGCAGATGTTAATTTCAAACATAATGTTAATATTTAATAATTTATTCTGTACTGCATGTTTATATTGCTTTTGGTTATGTTAAATTTGTTATGTATTATCTTTAAAAACGTATAAAAGGGACAACTTTATTTAGTTAACGTTAGAATTCACCGGTGATTTAAGAATATTGACTATTGTGTAGTCAGTAGTGTATCACTTAATCTTCATAATATGTTTTTTTTTTAATTATATATTTTAGTAGGCAAGTACCTGTTTTGTCAGTGATGAGCTTACATACTACAAGCTTGTGGGGTCAAGGGTTTGAATCCACGAATGCATAAATTTCCTTCATAAATCCTTCTTTTTTTATTACCCCTACCTCAACTTTCTTTCATTTTCTCAATCCCGAAATTGTGACACTACTAATTCCGAGATTTCGGGATTTGGGGTCGGAGGCCCTAGTCTCAACCTACGATTAGCCTGATGAATAGAAGTCTCCGTGCAGTCATTCGGACTGTAGATCACGATTTAGAATACGGAAATCGACAGCTTTAATGTATGCAAAAGATTAAACCAAAAGTTTGAAAAGCACTGAATAACTTAACTTCACCGTCCAATATCCGTAATGAACCGCAAACCAGCGTAAGACGTAAAAGTTTGAGCACTATTTAGCAGAATCCTCGTCCGTTGGCAAATAGTGCTTTATCAACATTGCTCTGCGGAGTACCTAATGTTTCTTGGAATTTGAGGTTTCTATAGTAGTTTTGAAGCGATTTTACGATGCAGGAAAACAGAAAGACGTAATCTTAATGAACTGTAGAACGAAAAGTAAATACGCTGTTAAGGCGCCGGCGTCAAATAAGCCGCTGCATCTCAAACAAACGTTTCCAGAATATTCTATATTTAGAGTTCATTTGAATAGTGGCAAAAGACAGCTTCGCAAACTGTTCAATATTTAAGTTTTCAATGGGTGGATAAATTACGTAATATGATTCCAATTAACTATGGTAAGACTAGTCAATTTCGTGCAGAGCCTTCTAGCATCCATTTGCGTAGAGAATATTAAAACAATTTTCTTTTACATTAAACATTTACAAAAAATATTTAAATGATTCGTCTTAACATAATATAAAATAGTAACTTTGAATCGTTCAAGAAATAAATGTATCATTGAGTTTAAAGCCATAGCTGGCGAAAAGGATTAGCTCATGGGAATGCCCACAGATTTTAATGGTGATTAGTTTTAAGAATTATATTTATTTCTGTTTGTTGGAAAAGGTTTTATCCTTTTCCAACAAACAAATCCAAGAGCTCATAATTTGATAATAATAATCTTTAGGCTTACCGTAATGAGCTAAGTATTCGTCGGACAAATTTATTTTCGACTACAAAATCTGATATTGAATTGCCTTTTCTTGTTTCTTTGCTTTTGTCTAGGTCTGTAGTCGGTAAAATTCGTCTCTTTAGCCCTTTAATTGTGACTCTTCCACAAAATACCGCATACAGTGCGATTGAAACGTCGTATCCCACGCGCAGAAGTCTTGTTTTCAGTCTTGAAACTTAAGAGTTGGAAGGGGCCATTTCAGCGAATCTACCTTAATAAGAATGAGTAGCTTTTAAGCAAACACCAGCTTAGGAGTACACAAATCAAGTAAATAACAATTTACTTACCTATATAGTTGAGGTTTAAAAAAATTGGCTCTCAAAAGATCGAATTTCAATCGCTGTATAGTTGATATTTAGGTTAGTTGACTTATGAGTTTGCCGACCACTGTTCTAGGTCGTTGAATTCAACCAGTGGAGCCGGTGAGTATATGTTTTTTTTTTTTAATCCGTTAACAGAAAGAAAATGTAAGAACTTTTCCAATTCTTTATTTAACAACAAGTTTTTGACATCGTTATTCATAGGTACGACAACGGATGTATATTTTCATCCACAAAATTGCGGAACACCAACTGTTAATGCGGTGAAATATCGTACATACTTGAGGAGCAAACATTCAAAAAGAGTTTTGTCACAAATTTAAAAAAATGCTGTTTAATATCAGTTCTGATAGTCAATAATGAAATCTATGAATGGAAATTAAAATTAACGTTCAAAAAAAGTTGACACGTTCATGCAAAACGTGTTTTCTCCAACACCCAAATTCAATCAAAAGATGTTTTGTCCTCTCAACCAATCACAGCGTAGAAGCCGTCATATTGGATTTGGACAAAACACATTTTGCATGAAAATTGGAACTAGTATACTTTCTTTACTGACTGTATTTGTTAACGGAAGTTGTGCTTTCTACGAGTTTTTTTAAATACCAAATTTATTATTAAAATATATACGATGCAAGAAGATAGTGAAGAGTAAATTGGACAAGCCAATATTGGCTCTAGAAAAGAAAAATTTCCGTGCGGCAAACGATCTGAACCCAAAAAGAAAATATATTTTACATTTAGTGGATGCAACGTTTTTACACCTTATTATAATATATTCCCAGCCTGTCAAACTGAGACAATATACTACCATTGCTTCCTCAATACAAACAGTGCCTATAAAGAGACGACCATGACAACCCATTTTTTATAATTTCTGCATTGTTGTTCCTGATGCCACAAAACCGTGTCGATTTGATGGGCGAAGATTGGGAAATAATGGATACTAAGTCCCTGAATAAATTATATAAAGACTTCTAATTCTTAAGTGATGTAAAACGAAAATCATGAAAATAGAAATAACACTACTCGGCAAAAATGTGTATTGTTCAGAGGAAATAAAAAAGATCATTATATTTCCGATAACGCAGAAAAATACAGTTGCTAAGTAAAAAAAGGCATATTGTATTCCCATTTGCAATGATTCCAACCAAACAAGCTGCTATTATCTCATTTAATATCACAAAAAAGAAAAAAATATGCCAGTAAATTGCTAAAAATAATGTTTGACGATTGGCAGGAACATGAAAATAGAGGACTTGTAGCGTGGTACAAAAATACAGTATATAAGAAGATATCCTATGTGATGATGGAGCCAGAACTTTAAACTATATAACAATATGCAGTGCTCTTAAAAAAAACTGCCGGAACTCAATTTTTGTGAAGCTTTTTTTTATAATTCATCTCCGTTCTCAATTTGGACTAAATGTTTTCCTAATAAAGGTATCTCAAGATAATTTTTACGATAACTGCTTGTTAGTCAGTTGATTAACTTTTCGTTTAAAAAGAGTGCGGATAGAAAAATGGGGATAGAACCGGACTAATGGTTAACTAATCGCTCTCGCTTTACCTTGTTAATTTTAGGATTGGTAGCGTGAGAGCTATAGATATCACAAATACCAACACCTTCGAGAAAATCGATCTTTTAGGTCTTGTCTGAGTTATAATAATTATTTGTTTACCATTTTTATGTTTTTTGGGAGATTACGATTAAAAGAAATATTTTCAAACGTCGATAGAAAAATTAAAAAGTTTTCAAAGGAAAATAAAAATTGATTGGAAACATTAAAAATATCGAGAAAAAAGGTGCCGGAACGCCGTTCCACCGCATCATATGGAAAAAAAAGCATTGATAATATGTATATAATTGTATTCCCAACCTTTTGTGGGTGGAGACCCCTTTTTATAAAAGCCATGTGACCCGCGGCCCCGATGCAATTGAAAAGGGCATTTTTTTAACAAGGTAATTTTAGATTAGAACTATTTTCATTATGTATATAGACAATACAAAACTTCTGCTACCTTTCAGTTCGAGTGCATTCGCGCACTGGATAGCACCAGAAGATGCCGAGAGGCGAAACCCGGGTTGTGTTCTGCCAAAATTATAATGGAAACGTACATAATAAAAATAGTTCTAATCTAAAGATAAACTTCCATCAAGCACCTTCAGTCGAGGTTCTAAAAAGGTAATTTTAGTTTTGTTGTTCAAATCCAAAATCGAAAAAAGTTGGCGACCCCAGAAAACCCGTCGCGACCCATAGGTTGGGAACCCGTGCTCTATAATATTAATAAAATATAATAATATTAATAACGATATAACTAAAAACTCTTAATTTTCATTCAAATAGTGTTTTGTCCACAAGTTTCATGCAAAAAGTGTTTTGTCCAAATTTCAAACCAAAAAATTAGCTAATCCAAGATTTCTAGATTATACAAAATACGTAGATTGAAATTCATTACATAAACAGTTTAATTTTAATAACATTTTTTTAAGAACTTGGGCTACGTTATCAAATGACACGTTTTTCATAATTTCCCAAGTTCAGCATTTGTGTGACAAAACACTTTTTGAATGTTTGCTCCTCGACTTATGATGTTATTGTAATATGCAATATAAAGAAAAAAAAACTTAACGACATTCAAGTCTTAACTGTGAACTTGAAACAAATACTCCAACGTAAAGTCACTATATGCAATTATTGCAGATCGAGTAGAATCATTAATCGCATATTCTGTCCCAACTTGTCTTCTTTGTATGGCATGAAAATATTCTGTTCAATAATAATTAATCGTCGTGGTATGTCGTAAATATAATTTAAAAGTCAAACATTACATTTATGCTTCTATATATATAATAGATAGATATTTTTAAGCATCTTTCACTTTCTACAAATTGATTTAAATTTACAAAGCTGCGTGGGTTTTCAAACCTGCCAAATTAACTTACGAATATCACTGTAGAACATAGATTAAAGAATTTTAAAGAAAGTAAACCAAAATTATTCAGATGTAATAAGTGAGTTAGTAATTTCTTCTGGTGGTATCTATGGCCTTCAATCCTGGAACTTTTTTTACTATCCCGGGATTTCGAGATTCACGATTTTACAATCCCAGAATCACAATCATATATCATAATTTAAAAAATAGCTGGTAATCCAGCTAACGGCTTAGGAAACATTTTTTTATTTTTAATCCACACTTGCTCGAAATCAATTCGAAAAAAGACATACCGCAAAAATCAAAATATCTGTGTCCTTTATTGAATATACTTTGTTGGGCATTAAAATGTTTTTATTTAATTTATCAAGAATCCGACATCCGTTAATGAAGAAGTGATTTAACCATTTGACAATTAAAAAAATCGAATATTTAATAACGACAGATGCTTCACTGTCGGAATGTCATTGATTGCACCCTAATAAAGAATTACTGAATTTCGTATAAGACTATAGAGAAAAAAAACAATAAAATTGACTGCTCCTGTTTACAACTGTTACAAAATATGAGAAGGAGTAAGACCACAATTAATTTATTTATTACACAAACATTATTATATATGTTACATTAACAAACTGAGTAAACTGTAGGAAACTATTTTATTATTAAATATGGTTGTAAATCAAGAAGTAAATATTCATATTGAAAAATTTGATTTCAAAATCCTCAAAATCCCTAGTATAAAGACGATCCCGGGATCTCGGGGTTGGAAGCGAGCATTTACGCGAAAATTTCAGTGCCTTTCTCGGTTGAAACGATATTGATTTTAGCAATGGAACGTAAAAAACAATGTTAATTTAATTAAAATCATACTTTCCGTGAACCTCTTCTAATGTACAACATTTTATTCATTTAATGTATCCCATTATTATGATGTCACAGCTTTTTTGTCTAAAATATACTTACATTTAGTGTGTATCAATATTTGCAAAAATACAAAACATCTTGAGTATCACAGTGCTTTAAAAAAAACCGTTTATAGAGAGTTCTCTCGAGGATTAAATCCGCATTCGAAACCTTCCCAAAATCTCCATGGTGTATAGCGAGATAGTTTCGAAGTTTAACGATATCGTTAGGGCAGATTGTGAAGTTGAAGTCTGCGGCGTGGAAACCAAACGGATTCTTTGGAACTGACAGGTGCTGAGGGCTTAGATTAACGATCGTTAATTGTTCCATGATTGATGTTTGCTTAACAAACTTATGCCGACAATACGCAGAACGATACTAATTTTATAATTACCGTAAGTTTAAAAATTGTGTTTCTACTATACAAACTCAAGATTTTTATTTTTCTTTGATCAAACACTGATGAAAAGTAATTTTAACTAATTGCCAACCTGAAGATATAAAATAATTCGTCGAATACGGTCAGCCGTTTATCAAAACCTGACAATATTAAAAAATGTTTTATATATTATAACTTTTTCCGGCGATGCTACAGTCTGAGGTCAACCTGTTTACCGTCTTAATCAATTTCCTACGCTTCACATTTTCTTCCTTCCTATCCAAATCTCAAATCTCTGACATGCTTACGTCGTGTGAAATATTCTCCAGCGAAAACGCAGTCTTCCCTCAAAAGAAGAATATGTGAAGGGTTTTGGAGGCTCGCTTTAATATGCCCATAATCAGTGGCAGATAAAGCACACGAGAGGCCTCAGGCGCAATAAAATTTGAAGGCCCGAAAAATCTTAAATTAAAAATTCTTCGTTATTTCTTATACTCCATCAACAGATACAATTTTAGAAATGAAACGGCATTATTTACATCTATAACTGAACTGAAAAACTATGCCCAGGTTCAAAATATTACGACGACTATTTTAACGGTGAAAAAATAACAAGTAAAATACAGTAATAACACTCATTTTTACTTAACTTGATTGTGATATTTGTGAATGGAAAATAAAGCTACATTCAAAATGTATATACATGAAATGGCATTAAATGCAATAATGTCAAATTAGATATTGAATTGACATTGACTCGGTAGAGTTTCATTTTAATACGCTAAAAAAATAGCAAAGTATTTAGTTGAAAAAATTTTATAAAAATATTTTGATATTTTTTTACCGTATGTCAAGTTCCTTGAAATTGATTGTTACCGGTTAATAATAAGAAAATGTTTATTTCTTTGAAATATTTGCTTACTTTCTTCCGTTTCTTAGATTGATTCTTCTACTTGTCTTTTTATCGATCACACAAATTTAGAACTACGGTTGTGATGCTTGATATTATAGAACGATTCTAGAAGTAAGATGTGAATATTTTAAACAAGTAACATAAAAGTGGCACTAGCGAATAACATATTAATTACTTTAGTTTAGTTCAGATGAAGCAAGCTTAACGTGTTCTCGTAGAAGTTTGCCGTGGGTAAGGATTGCACTTTCTTGTTTCCGCCTGCTTTTTTTTCACTTGGGATTGAACACATAAAATCCCGTAATATTCGTTACGAATGAATTATTTTTAATATGACGCAGCGGAATATTTTTAATTCTCTCAAATATTAAAGAGTTCATTGTTAAGCCTCATGTAAATATCAATTGATTTTTTTTTCTTGATTTGTATTTCAATTTAGTACTTAATGGCCATTTATAACGTGATTTAACTTGTCGATGTCAAAACAACGCCTCTTTTAACCTTAAAGCATTGTAAATATATTTTATTATAGTGTTTGATGTAAGACAAATATAAATTGAATCCTATAACAAATAGTCGTCAGACAGATTTCTTCATAAAGAAAAGTAACGATTCTGTTTTTAATTTTGTTTTTTCTTAAATAATTTTGCACTCTTCTGAGATCGTTTTAACTATTACAACCCTTTTTTGTTTTTTTTCTACAGTAATAATACGATCTAAAAGATTTTCTTATAATTACGTGACCATAGTTGTGATAGCTAAAATACGGAACGGGATTACAATCCCTAGTTGTAGGCAACACTCATAATATAAAGGCAAAACAGTACAGGCAATCGTAGGATATAATTTAAGCAGATGCTAAATAAAACTGAATCATTAAAAACATGTTGCAACTGTAAGTGTGGTTCATTTTTTAATTTGTAAGTTTATTCTAAGTATACGTATGTCATTCAAATAAATAAACATCGAAAAATACAATTACAGAAACAGCAGTTCAATGATTCTTTTAATTCGATTACATATTAGCAGGGGTGGGCTGGAGGGGGCTCGCGCAAGCCCCTTGTTAAATTTCAGCGCGGCCGGCGAGCCCCTTGTTAAGATAAGAAAATCATTCGTCTTAGATCAAATCAGCACCTAACTGCAATTTCTGTAGATGGTTAAATTTTATTATGAAACAAGACTTAGTACCCCCTTCATTT
The DNA here is from genome assembly GCA_031772345.1 of Himalopsyche anomala. Classification (NCBI taxonomy): domain Eukaryota; kingdom Metazoa; phylum Arthropoda; class Insecta; order Trichoptera; family Rhyacophilidae; genus Himalopsyche; species Himalopsyche anomala. Next base: position 17,977,033 of record CM062832.1, on the reverse strand, counting down.
TTTCATTCAATGTGGTGGGCTTCCGTGCCGGACCTCATGGGTTCGAGTTAATCACTAGTCCTGTCTTAGCCTTATCATTTTATCCTTACTACTCTTTTTGGAAAAGAAAGGTTGAGCGACTAAGTAACAAACAGTTCTCGTAGAAAAAAAACTTTTGTTGAGATACCTTCATTAGGAGGCCATATGCTCTACATTGGGAGCGAAAATGGATACAAATAAATGGATAAGATTTACCGAGCCCCTTGTTAAGATATTGGCAGCCCACAGTATTTGTGAGTCTTAAATTTATGCAAGAATACTTATGCTGTCATACCGAGTTCATTCGTGGACTTGAAGGTCTGAAAAAAACCGAAAGGCGAAGCTCAGGTCGTTGGTGACAGAATGATTCAAATTTGATAGTTAGTTATAATTTGGATGTGTATAAAAATGCATATATTAAATACTGAAAGATGAATACCAAAGCACCGCTGACACTTTTGAGAAACTCATATAATCTGCTGAATCGATAATTTATTATAAAAGCTCGATAGAGTTATGAATGCTGCAAAAATGGGATTCATTAGTGTTATCTCTAAATGTCTGTACATTTTTTTATCTTAACTGTTTTCGAAAAATCAAATACCCACAAACAGTGAGTTACATTTAGATTGATATAGTGTAGATGTCGGTTACATACATAATATAATATTAATATACAACATTCACCTTCTTCAAAAAATCTATAGTGTTTGTTATGTCCTGTATGTAAACTTCTCAAACAAAATCTCTGTTCTACAATATATAATAATTCTGTTAAATAAGTTACCTGAAACAAATGCATTGTCTAGAAATGTAACCAATTAGCCATTTGATGCAGTTTATTGCCTCACTAAAGCTTTGTCAGATTCTTAGCTCATTAACATGTTTATGGGTAGGTACTTAAACTCTTTGCTCGCCATCTTAATGTCTATCTATACCACACAATACAAATACAACCCTAAGCTAGTGTATCTATTTTACATTGAAGGTACACGTATAATGTTACACATGTGATCACAGAATGGATACCTGGATAATGGGAATGTTTTATAATACATAAAATAAAATAAACATAAATTCAACTTTTGTCTGCAGAGCTTTCTATTGTACCGAAAATATCTGTAATTTTAAATGATAATCAGCTGATTTCTACACAACTGTAACCTGATCGTTAATTTTATACAAGAAAGCAGATAGTTGCATACAATTACGAATTTTTACATTGTACAAAATTATATTATATTATCCGTTCATTGCCGTCCGCCTTGAGATGACTTAAATTGAAATGTATACAATGGAAAAACAAGTCATACAGTTCCTCACAACAATTGGCGAGATTTCAAAATAATATATTAGATTAAAATTAAAATTAAAATATAGACATGTCTAGCAAACGTTCAAACAACACTAGTTAAATTAAATTCGATCGTGGATTCATGTAAATAGTAAAACAAACGAGCAGTCAACTTGCGGTGAAATGGCTAATATTGACTGGCATTGTCGAGTTATATCTGCCAACATTATCGAAAACAAGACTATAATAATATGTAAACGTAGAGACATATCACATATTAATAATTTCATTATATTAACATTGATAAAATATATTATGCTTATTTCAATATGATCTCACGACAACATATATAAAATATACAACGTTACAATTTTTGTATTGCCATAAGTAGAAAATATTACTTTAATACATCGGAATATTTGTCGACCGTGTTCAAAAATTAAGATTGCCTAAATTTACGATAATATTATACATGTTATTATGAGAACAATAGTGGATAAAGGATGAGTTTTGGCGAAAAATAAATCAGTCAGAGTTGTCGGAGATAACTTCCTTTATACTGAGAATTCAGTTTAGGCAGGCATGATCATTATGAGATAGTTTGAACTACAGGTGAAAATAATCAATTCCTTTCAAATGTGTAGTGTGATTGACATCATAACGTATTGTTTTTATTGCTTAAAGCACGTCTACAATTTCGATGAAAGCATTGTTAGTGACAGTTACAGGAGAAAGATGTCGATTGGTTATCTTGGATAAAAATGTCAGACGCCACTAGAAACACAATAACCGAAACCAGAAACAAGGGACGTATAAATGTAATCCAATTATAATTGACATAAGGTTATATAAACTAACAATACCTTTCTATCTTCGAACAAAATATACTTTAAAAGCCTCATAGTTACTAATCAGTTATGGCTACCAAGTTGACCATTATATCAGCTATCACAAGTTCATCTCGACATTTGCACTGTATGAAACGTCAAGTGTATGTAACCTGGAGCTTCATCGTTTTTGCCGACTTCAGGAAACTTCCTATTTATCCATTGTAGTTCTTGCATGTCAAACTATAGAACATGATGTCGTAAAAAACATACCAACACTGTACTCGTCTTTTGATGTAACCACGCTTACATATGGTCTGTCATTTTATGCCTGTACATACTACGTTTATACAAAATTCATGTTTGATGTTTTGGTTTTGTTAGTAGAGATAGAAGGATAAGGCCGGGACAGGACTAGCGGTTAGGCAATCGCTCTTGCTACGAGCAGTTAGTAAAGGATCAAAAGGGTGGGAGGGAATTTTTAGACATCAAAAATACGCATGTCTTCGAACTGTGGTATACATCACTAGATTCTAGTCGAAAATCTTGATCCTCTGTGTAGAGTTGCGCGGGCTGCCGCTGCACCAGTGCCAGTCATGTCTCGTAATGACAAACGAAATTTGAGTTGCCCGTGGGTAGTTCGATTTCTATTGTATGCTTAATTTGATGTCAACTACAAGTCCGCTAAAATATGCGCCGAGCGGTAGTCATTGTATCACTATTGAAACAATAATTCTTTAAATTGTTACTCATACCAAATCTTCGTCGTCGCCCACGGCTGGCCATGTTGACGATAATTTCAGGGATTTATCAAAGTTTCTACACAATTAAGTTAATAAAAATATTTTAAAATATCATTGGAGGACATAAGCCCATTCAATGACCTTTAATAAATAGGAAATATTTGAGGGTCTCTTCAGTGCATCTTTAGTATCTCCAGTCCAAGGTGTACACTCTAGCGATCTGAAACATAAATATCAAAATATTATCATCTCAACAGATTTTTTTTATGAAGCACTGTTTGTACGTCGGCAGTTTAACCGTTCACTTCAGATAGAGTAAAGAGTACAATGTATTCCTAGAAATGTAAAGAAAAATATTAATGCAAGAATGAAAGATTAGGTTTTCGCTAGTGCTATCAAAAAAAACATAGCTAATCTCTCTCTGTGTATGTTGCGTTTTCAAAATCGAATAAAAATTTGTAAGTATTTTGCTTCTCTGACTATATTCGCTCCTTATGTGGAGCATATTACTTTGCTTCCTCCCATGACATGCCAGCATCCCTCAGTTACACCGATTACGTCCTATGAATAGTAAACGACGGTCGTACAGGACGCCGAAATACCACCGGTCGGAAAAGGTAGAGGTAGGAAAGATTAAGGCTTTCAGGAGGCATCTGTAGCATGTGACCCAGCCAGTACCAACGTCTCTTCATGATCACTAACGTGAAAGGACGGTATCGTGTACGTTCTCACTAATCTTCGAGTTTCTCACAACATTAAACCACTTCACCCCCATTATACGATGCAAGCATCTATTTTCGAAGCTCAGTGTCAGAGTATTATGAGATTGTAAGAAAAAATTACAGACATCCAAGTGTTTGGAAAAAAATCCATAAATTGATTAAAAGTGATGTTTTCATTCCAGTTATTGGATCCTTGACCCATTGATTAAACGACAATAATTGAATCTAATTAATCACTTGACAGTTCAGCAAACTACCGACAGTCAAAAATCCCAAAACAAGGGTTCAACATAGAGTGTTTTCTACGTAATGTTCACAAAATATGGTATACAGTAAGTGGGTAGAATTCAAATTTAAAATACCTCCACGTGACAGCTACAGTAAAAGTCAATATCGGTCAAATTACACTAAAACCAATCAGGAGGAACCAAATATTAAATATTGATATTCACTGTTAGTTAAAAGTTCCTTGGCACGTTTATTGTATAATAAATTACATTATTCACTTGTGATTATCGTTGAAATGTGTGTCATTTGTTTATTCAGAATTTGATTATCGTTTTTAGACAACTGCACACAACCAAAAACAGAAACCTAACGTCTCCCTATAAAGTGCATACTTATTTTTTCTGCTTTGCGTAAAATTGAAGAACGAATTGTCTTTATATTACTCAATATGTATTTAATAGTAACTCTAAAAAGCTGTACCCCAGGAAAGATATGAATGTAACTGTTTAATCTTCAATCTTTCATGAATAATTCGAATATAGAATTCATACTTTTCTAACTCTCATAAAATATCAGTGGCGTGTTGTGAATTAAATTGTTGAATACAAAACTGCCCACTTTAATTTACGCGATTTGCAAGCAATTTTATCTGTTCAATACAATACAGTTACATTTTTGCAACAACTTAACTACAAATATATTTTTTAAATAATGTACTCTTGTCTCTGTACTGGCTTATTCTCTTTCCATTTTTAAAATCAAAACCCGCCACTGACAACAGTCATAGACAACACTTCTTATAATAGGAGGTGAGTGCATAGAGTTTTAAAACACAGTAATTTCCCGCCAATTTGATTCAATTTCATTCAATTCCACGCATTCGTAATCGCTACCCCCTCACCACTAACTCATATATAAAAACAAACGCATATTGTATACTTGATGAATAAATGCGTCGTGACCGCTGTATCTAGTTCGTTGGTCCCGGTTAAATGGTTTATTTTAAAATAAACACCAAACATGGCCGACTAACAACGGGTGCCATGTTAGTTTCTGCAGCCGCTGAACTCTAGTCAATACAATTAAGCTAACAAAACGAATTTACACTTCACGTTGCCGTACCAAACACTTAGTTAAATGAATAATTGAATATTGTAGAAAGAAATCATAATTTGGAAATAATATTGAAATATTTTGCATAAAATCAACTGTCAATTATACAACCAATCACCTCTGTCCAGTTGAAAACATTGCTTTCATTTTTATTACAATCTGGAACTTCAGCTAGATTTTTTTTTTTTACCATATCCGCTCCCAATATGGAACACATGTA
>CM062832.1:17946044-17971768 GCA_031772345.1 Himalopsyche anomala | reverse complement strand
TGGGGAAGGAGTGTGATTGGATAGTAGCAGGTTTTCGAAATTAAATATGTCCACAACAAACTCATGTGAAAAGTGAGCTATATAGTCTCCATACAGTAGCTCTTTTCGAAATAGATTGACAGATATACTTCAATTGACAAGCGTAGAGCAAAAACTTCTTTCCCGAAGAAAGGAATAACTTAATTGTGAACTTCTTTCACAGAACGTAATACTAACAAACTTTAAACTTTCAGTATACCTGAAACCTTTTTGTATGCAATACATCCACTAGTTGTTTTACCACTTTGAGAGTCAAAGAAATCTAAAACACACAAGTCTATGAGATTAAATCTTAATTTAAACAAACCAATAATGATTTTGTCAGGGCATGAACATAGAATCTTTTAAATTGATAAAAGGAGTCATCACTGCCATCAGTCGCGGATTACTCCAAAAGCAAATGGGGAAAACGCTATATTCCCCCGAATCTTAAGGGCCTAAAAAATAGCTAATTTTATATAATCCATACATTATTGATCAGATTTAAAGTATTCATATTAGATTGCATGAAATTTTACGATGCTCTTATTTTCCCCGAAAAAGACCTCCAAATATCGCTGAGCTTGCTGCCAGTATTAATATACCAACAAAGAACATATTCGGAAGTAATAAAAAAAAAGGTTTGGGTGTTTCGTAAGTAATATCATGTTTTATTAATTTCCGCTTTTTTCATATTTTTAACTACTTTTTAATCCACCCTAAGTCAGTCAGTATTGACTATTTTAAAAACTTTTTGTTATTAATGTCTTTTGTATATTTAAACAAATAATATTTTATAGTAGTTAAAAATTACAATTTACCTGAAATCGACCACTTCAAGTTACAGCACTGTACGCGTGCATTTTGATTACAGTGTTTTATAACGTGTGAGAAAAGGTGAACAAAAAGAACAAGGATGTTATTATTTATCCTGCGTAAAACATCTGATGAGAAATAAAAATTCAGGTGTACAATAAAATTTATTGCTTGTTATCATTTAATTTAAGGACTATAGATCTTTTGAAAATACTCGTGATGTTATAGCAGCCATTAATATTCATGAACAACTAGGATAATGCACTAAGGATCGTGTAATAAAATCGTTTTATTACGAACAAAAACCCATACTTATAAATCATTGAAACAATTGCTTATAGAACATAAAAAAATCGAATAAAAAATATATTTAGATAATTCATGCATTGTGTAAATAAAATTGTTATACAATCTTTGAATATCAATATGGTGATACTCACAATTAAGCGTGAGAGAAACGGTCTACAACTGCACCTGTTAATAAGAAAAATTGTTTAATAAAGTCTAGTTGAATATAATTATAAATATATAGGTATTTATTATTATACTATTTCACTAACAGTTTACTTTATATAATGAACAGAGAGCCAGTGACGTTCTCAAACACAATGCTCTTATTTTTTTACAATAAATTGATTCATCTCAATCAAAACACATTGAAAATTGTTTTAAACATTAAAAAAATGAAATATCAGTATCTTTTAATTTATTTATTCAGTCTTCACTCGACATTTTGCCAGGAATAATAACCCAGCACGGATATCAGGAAATTGAAGATTTGAAATCATGCAATAGGATCGTAAACTCTTTCCCTTTATGATTCATCCGGTTGGGAAATAGTCAATGACAATAGTACAATTCAAAATGCAATTTCCACTTAGATTCCACGACATGAAGTATCAGATTTATGGTGATTCATTTGCAATGATACATTGTGTTGGCATAATGGCATATGAAAGGTTGTCAGATGTTGTCAATAGCGACTCAATTACCTGTCAAAATATGCCACATCTCGAAGCATGCATCTGCCCTCACGTCATTTAAACAAATGGTAGTAAAGATTGTAATCCGAGTCCACTTGTGAACAAGTTGTACTGTTTCTCTCTATTTGAAATAAGTTACGTTAAAAGATATTTTACCACATGGAACACTTCAATTGATTTTTACTGAAAATCTACAATGTTTCCAGACTTACTATTTACCATAAATTTATGAATACATTATTGTGACCATTCCCCCATCGTGCCTAAAAACTGCTCTATAAACTTTATGAGAGATAAATATTGTAATGGATGATAAAAGTTTTACAAAAAATATCAAAATTAGTGAATATACTAAGTAAAGCTAATGAAACACATAAAACAGACTTAAGACAACCGGTGGTTTAGTGAGGGATACACTGTACACTGTAATGTGAATGTGACATAAAATGACAAAAAAATACTCTTTTTTATAATAGAAAAATTTTGTTTCATTGGTCGATCTTTTCACTCAAAATGTAATCGGCCCAATAGAAGTTTTCAGAGCGCGGTTGTCAAATTGTATTACACAATCCTTTCCCGAGAAAAAAAATGCCAACTTCCATTGATGATTTCTTGTTATTTGCTGAAAACTTTTGAGCAATATTCCGTTTACATGGACCAGCTTTTATTCTGAATCTTATTATACAGATTCTTCACGGATATAAGGTGGTATGATCATAATAATATAAATATGCCGACACAATGAAAACCGCAACTCGAGGTCTTCTCTTAAGAGACCGTATTATCGACACAGTAATAAGATAAAAGGCATCGTAGCTTTAATTTCATATAAACTTAAAATCCATTAAGGTACAAATCATATAGACAAACTTCTTACGATTGTACTTAGCAGCTATATTATCATAGAACTGAACAACCCGCTATACGTTTAAATGACGTAAGGCAACTAAATCAAAATTGAAAAATTAATTCGATTTAATTCGAAGGAAACAATCAATTTTACTCAAGTGAGTTGCATAAAAAATCATACAGTGTTCGAACCACAAGATAAAAATAAATTTAAAGGAATCATTTACGAAAAATGTTTTTATGCGTGTTGTATTTTTAATTTAAAAGTTAATGCGATTTTTGTCTTTGTAAATTTGAGGAAGGAAGAGGATTTCGAATTAGATCTAATATTTCTATGAACCGATTTATTCTGCTTCGTTAACAAAAAATCTTGCTCACAAATATATCGACTGTGGAAAGGAAAAAGGACGTAACCCACACATATCAAATTTTACAGGAGGCGCAAAAAACGTGTTTTGATGATTTTGGGCCATATAGAAATTATGAATTATACACATTCTTGAAGTGCATGGAGACTTCTAAGCTGGTGTTTAATTGACATAATCTAATTTTAATTAAAGAAATTGTCTAGGAAAAACCTACATTTTAGTATTTTTTCTTGGTTTTAACTTTTTACTAGGTCATCTTTTTCAAACTTAAAGGCTAAATTTAGATACTAATTCGGTATTTCCAGCTTGCATCCTTTTGATAGAACGTGTATCAAGTTTGATACATTGTGATTATCGAAAAAAAAAACCTGTTTTGAAAAAACTGTGGGTTACGTCCTTTTTCATTTCCACAGTCGAAAAGGTTTGCGCAAATAGCTGCTTTCTGAATCAAGTTTGCATAGGTATCATTAGAAAGACACAAGTAAAACCCAAATAAATTCCTAAATAACTAAATACTCAAATTTGATCTCAATCAAACGAAAACATTATTTTTGTTCGAATTCTACGAACCGATAATTTTTATATTTTATTTATTGTGTCGTAGACAAGTGAATTTGAAAATTAACAAAAAAAAAAGTCCGCAAACAATTGAAACGGGCCGCGGTGGTGCATTCTTACGTTGTATACACAACTAATTAGCTAATGGGTTCGGCCATACCTTCGTATCATTTTCAATATCCTACGAACAGTCCTTATAGGTCTTCTTCACATGGCGTATCTTCATTCTTTGCTGAGTTTATTATCAGCCATTCAACGTTCAGCTGATATTATTGAATCACAGTTGCAGATATGATGAAAAATAAAATAATATGGAAAACCAAAACCTCAGACGAATAACTTGTACAGCAAAGTAGGGAGATAATTCAATAGTATTCATTAACCCAGTGTCTGCCAAACTTTCTTTACTTCACGGCACACTGGTGAATGGGACTTGTACCTCGGCACACCAAATAAAAATGCTTTAAAAAAGGAAATGTACCTTTAAAAAAGAAAATGTTTGATTGAATGAGTAGATGTTTAATTTATTTAACATTGAAGAATATTTAAATGAATAGGCATTATTATTAACATTGTTAAGGTTTCTTCCACCGCGGCACACCGGAGACTTCTTGCGGCACACAGTTTGGCAGACACTGCATTAACCAGTCGGCTATACGATAGTATCTCAGTGGTACAATGAGTGACATAATCATTGTATGTCGGATAATCTAGAAAGGCCTTTATCGAGAAGCAAAATAATATTTATTCAAACAAAAAGCACTATTTTTTGTATTCATTTCACAATATTATAACATGAACAGGACCGGGTTTCCTCACAACAGGAAAGTTTTAAAACGCTAGCCACTTTTTCTCACAAATTTTCCCATGGCCCCCCTAAACTGTGCTGTGGCTCCCCAAATTTAAAAAAAAACTCTGTGGACCACTTGGAACACTCTGTGGTTCCATGGGGGCACAAGGCTCTCGGAGAGAAACCCTGATCTACACCCTGATCGATTATATACAGGGCCGGCTCTAGGATTTCTGCGTCTGTGTGCGAGGCATTACAAAACTAGAAGTAAAGAAGTGGATAGTACTAAAATCTTTGTGCGGTGCCTGTGTGCACCTCACACTTTGAACATGCCATGATCCGGCCCTGCTTGTATATACAGCCCGCCATTCTTGCAATAATACTGAGATACGTCGACGTTTCGACCTATAATGCGCATATGCTCGACGGCTAGGTGGGGACCGCTTGTGGACCAAGCGCATCCACCGAGCACCTCATGTTTATTGAAACCCTGAATAATTGTACCCCTGAGCTGTGCTGGCGTTTGGTGGCTGTATGTCCATTGCCTCTAATTATAATTCAATATGCTAAATTTAAGCTAAGCCCTCATAACATTGATATTTTTAATTCACATAACAAATCTGTTCCTCAAAATTATCAACGATTTGTCTTGCCCGTGAATCAATTTCTAGATATTTACCTATTTTAATATTATTTTGCAATAGAAGTTCATTATTCTTTAAGCTTAATACTTGTACGTAAGTCGTAATGCATGCAATATATTGAAAACTTCGAATCGATATTTTTTTGTTTTGACATTTCGGAGTTCTAAATTTGAAAACGATAAAAACAACGAATAAATAATGGCGATTAAATGAGAAACAATCTGAATCGCGATCTATGTTTATTAATTTATCATGAATTTAATTAAATATATTATTATTATAATCCCTGATAATTTCCGCTAAATGATTGATTAAATATTACGACATTTTACTTTTTGATAATAGTGTGAGTATAAATAATTTTGAGACAAACTGCTTTTAAAGATAAAGAAGGTAAGTCTGTACTCCCACACTCATTCTTCGGTACCACGGCAATACCTATTATTTGTACAACACACTTTCATGCGTAAACAATATTATTACTCAAAAGGTTTTCAAACTTTTAATAATCAAAAATAATATAAATTTTACATTCAAATTATTATATTAACACTTAAAAGAAGAAAAACATGAGTAATATTATTGAATTTGAAAAACAAAAACATTTTACATTCAAATGAGCTTGCGAAATTTCTCATGTAGCCTGAATGCTTTCTAACCAAATTTAAAAAAAAAAACAATATCTTTGATTATCAGAATTATTTTTTTTAACCATGTCTGCTTTAATTTTTATGCCAACAGAAGTATTTCTATGAGAACTGCTTAGATATAGAAGAAAAGTGCTAGAACAGAACTAGTGGTTAGTTTATCGCTCACACTACTCGCCAATTTCAGAATAGGATGGTATAGGACAGCCCAGATAATCATGCCTTCGAATAGAAATTTATAAATCGTTTTAAAAAAGAATTTGTAAAAATTGTTCGTTCTGGGATTTGAGCCTGTGAGCTCCACAGCCGAAGCCAAACACGTTGAATACTTGACCACGCACCCGGCTTAGTTCTGTGGGTGATTCTTTATTCAAATAACCGTTGCAATTTGCAACTGAAACCGAAGTAAATGTTTCTAGTTTCTACATCGTCTTTATGAACATTGTTGACATTTTATAGTTGAAGTGTGATAACATACAAATGTTCATACTTTACTTTCAAGTTTTTTTAAATTATTCCCCATCTGTACATCTCGTTTAAAGTAAATGTATCCATGTCAAAGCAAATGTACTAAATATTATATTATATGCCTAGAAGTTGGCGTTAACTGCTGCGAATCTGTAAATATGGTTGTTTTGATGCAACATAATATTAAGGAAGTTACAGTTATATACGTTAAACAAAAAACTATATTTATTTTAATTCAAGATTTCGACTGAAGGTGCTTGGTGGAATTTCAATATTAAATTTGAATCGTTCAAATTATGATATCGTTCAAAATCGTTCAAATTATCGTCAGTTCAAGTTCATCCGTGCACTTGAACGCCTGAAGATGCCGAAAGGCGAAACCCGGGTCGTTAGTGACAAAATCTGTGGGAGTGTACATAATTTGAACGATTTAAATTATATATATTTATATTGTCATTCTATAAAAAGTGCACTTCGTTCTATTCTATGAAAAGATGTCTTGAATTTAAAAGCTTTGGAATCTGTGTTATTATTGAATGTGTAATTTCAATATCTTTCAATCTAATTTATATCAATTATATATGTTTGGGGAGCATTGTAGAATGTGAGAAAAGTGTCCCAAAAAATAACACACACTACGCACACTTCCGTGAAGAATTCCGTGAAGAGACCGAATGCTAAGATGATATACCGACCGAGGTGACAATTCCGATATTGGAAAGTTATTCATGGGCTGACACCACTCTTCTCCACATCATCAAAATACTTAAACCAGAGGCTATCTGTAATTAACTGGGCAGTGAGCTAACTCTGCGACTACCACTACAATTCCGTACGTTGACCACACGTCTTTTATTTTCCTTAATTAAAAATTAATTTATTTTAAAAAAGGTGTAAAAAATAAATTTTAATTTATATATAAAACACAAAAACGCTTGCATTGAAAACAACGGTTGTCCACTCTCTCTTTTTGAATCGGTTATGGGTATAAAAAATAAGATATGAAAGGCTATCCCCTCTTTCTTTTAAAATAGGGTATCGATACAAAAAAAGATAGAAAAGCTTTGTAGTAAGCTAATCGCTCTTTTTACGCTCCGTTAGCATCGAAATCCCGTACAGCTATGAATTAATTTTAACATTACAAATAAATTCATTCTCGTATCATGAAAGTTTCATCTCCGTGATTTGAGCCAGTGATGCCCAGGAATGATCTCCACTGAGTTACAAATTTGAATTACTTTACCTTTTTCAAAATTTCCGCTTTTAAATTGCATTTTTAATGTCTAACGATCACGAGTGAAAGAATTGAATAACTTTCATGAAATAGTATATTTTAAACAAGATTGCAATATTGCTTGTGTACAGTAATTTCCATTATATTTTTTAATCCGATCTCCTAAGACCTAGGACGAGGCGAGTCTATGAAGTAAAACTATTGAACACCATTTACCTTAATTATCTATGAACGGTCTATGCCTTTTTTAATCACTTGCGAACTAACAATGTTAATGAAATACATTTATTGATGTGTGAAATTTCGCAATGATTTGCTTAAAGTTTTCTTTTATTTTCCGACTTACATATAACAATTTATTGTTTCGGAAATAATAATACAAATGGTATTTTTAATCAATAGTTATTTTGAATAACCAAACGTATGGTTACTCTAACATTATAGATAAAGTCAATGATTAAAATATCATCGACGCACATGTTTATACATTTTTAAAATTATTTTTATTGCTGTGCTGCAGGAATTCTCAAAACAGGGAATGGAAAATGTATATTTTTTTAATTCCACCATTGTATACCACCCCCATACTAATATGTATACAACATATTTTACCAGATTGCTGTAGCCGAGTGGTAATTATTCAATTCTTCGATCGCTGGTAGCGATCCCCGTATGCAAACTTATCGTATAAAATCGGAGGATATAAGTATGGAGAGAACGTTTTTATCGATTTGTGAAAGAATACGAGTGCTTGAGAACCCATTATCATTTGGCAATAAGAAGGGCCGCAGGGACGGAGGTTAGCGACTGGCGTAGAAGGCCAAAGGATCGAGTGGAGTGAAGGAGATTGACTAATGCGGCCAAGGTTCGCCCTGCACTGTAGTGCCAAGAAGAAGAAGAAAATATTTTTATTTTTCTGTACTATTATCCTCAATACTGTACAATTGTTTTTATATATACATATAGAGATTATATTATTTGTCAAATGTCTAGGGCAGGCATGCCCAAACATTGGCTCGTGGCCTATTGAACGTTTCGTGTAGCCATTTCGAGGTTTTCAAATTTATAACATTTTCATCTTGCTATTGGTAAAATACATTTTTTAAATGTTGCCTGGTCGCCGCATTCCGTCGCCCAGACATTTGTTTGTGGAAATGCCAATTTTTAAATACCCAAAAAAAAGCTAGAAACATAAATTAACAGACCTTGTTGACTATTAAGTAAGCATTCGGGTTCGAGTCCCAGTACGAATAGATTTTTTTCGATCGATTTATCAATTTCTGTTCGAAAGCATGGGTTTTTGTGATAAACATAATTTATGTTCTAAAAATATCCTCCCTGGAAAAGAGAGGTTGAGCGATTGAGTAACAAACAGTTCTCGTAGAAAAAGATGTTTGTTTATTATTAATATAAAAATATCATATTATTATTATTAACGTTTAAAATATTTATGTGTGGCCCATCAGAGACATGCGTTATTTTATTTGGCCCATTAAGTAACTTCAGTTGGGCATCACTGATCTAGGGCATGGCCGTCAGCTGTACTGTAAGTGCTTGTAACTTTTATTTTTATAATAAAAAATATATATCCCAAGTCATCAAGTTGAATAAATATTTTCAGTACTTGGACCATGTTTATTTTATCTTAATCAATATTCTAATATTTGTATTTTCATTAATAAAGCTTTGGCAAGAATTCAAAAAAATCTATACGTCGATGCTATTATTGTGTGTAAGCTTTTACTGCAGCTTTTTATGGTTGCTGGCTTTGTCTCGCATTGCTTGTTTTATTCGATCATCGCATTATCAATCAACTAGTACTTCAAAATTATCTTTTCACTATTTTTAACAGACGCGTTTGTCGTTCTGGCAACCTGTTTTTTTCTTTAGTTCAGTGGTGTTTCCTAGTGGGATTTAAAAGACAATCACTTGAAATAATGTGATGTAAATTTTCTTTTTTAACGTTCTGATTTTTCTTTTTACCGTTGGTCAAATATGGCATTTACTTATTGAAATTATCTTCATATGGCTGGTTTGTATTCTAGCATGGTCTCAGGATGACAGGAGCAAACATGCAAAAATGAGTGGGAGCAATGCCATAATCATATATAATAGTGAATCAAAGCTAAAGTATATCGTACATATTATAACTGTTTACAACAGGGTTTCTCAAGGGTGGGTCATGTGGCCACCCAAGGGGGCACAGAGATTTATTTTTATTTTGGGGAACCACAACACAGTTCAGGGGGGAACGATTTTTTTATTTGTAATTTTGAGCAAATTGAGGTGAGCTAAAAAAAACAAAAAAAGGTACGGGGGCCACAGAAAAATAAAGACACTCAAAAGAGGCCACGCTCCCAAAAAGGTTTAGAAACATTGGTTTACAAGATACGGTTGGGTATATCTACAACTAAAAATGAAATTATAATTTTAGAAGCACAAAGGTAAAGCACTTGTTATACTTAAGTGAACATCAAACTATATTTTTGTAGATAGGCCTCTGTGATTCTAAGACCTCGCTAGATTCTAAGTATATACTGTCTAACCAAATATTCTGAAAAAAAATCTCTGGTGAAACATACCAATAAAGAAATAATAGAAAAAAAAACTTCTTAAAAATATTCTTAATAATTTTGTGTTGTATCTTTTTTAAGATTGAGAAAGTAATAGTCAAAGGAAAGGTTCTGTAAATCCTCAAATAGTGGTTGTTAGATTTAAAAGTTTATTTGGATGAATTGGTTACACAGCATTATGAATTGGAGAAAATTTTGTGAATTACGTGAAACCAGGGGTAGGCCGGAGGGGGCTCGCCCGAGATCCTTGTTAATTTAAGAGAAAACAATATTCTCAGATCAAATAACTATATAACTGCAGTTTCTGACTTATATATTATTTACGACAGCTTCATTATACACAGTAATACATTTTTGGCCATTTACATTAATAAGCTTAAGGTAAATTGCATATTGTTACATATAATAAGTGTATTAAGTAACAATCGATTGCTTTTAAGTATTGCATATAATTGCATGGGAGTGATAAAAAAAATCACTTCTTCCCTGGAACACCGAGAATTGCTTTGAGATTAAGCGAGCCCTTTGTTAACGTATTGGCAGCCCACCGCTGTGTGAAACTTAAGCGTAAAAATAATAAGGTGGGTATGCGAACTTTGCGTTTTTTGAGTGAGAAACATGTTTATAATTTTAAACAGGACTTTAACATCTCACTGGTAATTTGGTTTATCAATATACTCGTTATATAAACTTGATTCGCGCTTGAAAATAAGAAACTGTTCGTATATTTCATTTTAAAACTAATATTTCATTTATCAAATGATTATAAACTGAAATTTTTAACAAACAAAAATCTGACTTCCAGACAGCGATATTATTTGACACCATGAAAAAAAATGTTAATTTGAATATACATTTTTCAGGTGTGCCACTGTCACAGTCCAGGCATTCCTTTGGGCAGCTAACTACCCCGGCTACATAGACAGAAGGACGGTACTTTGGAAAATATTATCGTAACCACGAAGCGGCAATGCGACCGGAAATTTAACCCATTCGGAATTTTAATTGGTATCGCTAACACATACGGTCAACTTTGTCTTACAATACTCAATTTAATGTCGATAAATCAACTAATTTTAATCTTATTGACATCGCGTTACAGATCAAAGTTGTTGTTATTTAAATTGACTCAAAAATAAACAGATTAAATGCACTTTTAGGGTGTTCACTGTCAATACTTGGTCAACTATCGTTGACGATGCTCGTAAGGAGCGAAACCGGTCCTGACATATTAAATAAAGTGGAATGAAGTACAAAGGATTATTGTTTTTTTTACTAAGATTAAATGCATATAAGTCACAACAAGCTGATTAGCTCCTAATTCAGAAAACTTAAATTCCCATTTATTTTAGATAAATTATATTTCAGTAAACTTTCATCGATAACTAAAATTGGACGAATACATTAAAAGCAAAAAGAAAAAAAAACAAAGTTACCTACCATTATAGATTCGCAATTTGTAATACCTACATGTATTTTAAAATGTACGTAAATACCTTTTCATAATTTATCGAGTAAAAGGCAAGTAAATAAATTAAAGTACTTACAACTGATTTGAATTTTTTATTTTATCCTTTTCAAATCTACTACATATTTCATTTTACTGCCATAAGTTTGTTGTTAGTAATAAAATTCATAGCATATAATTACTATGTAGTTAATATACAAATATGAAAGCGTCATGAAGAGAAAATAATATATTATTTAATTATTATCTGTGAAAAATTACGATGACAATATGTTTGTAAAAAATGTGAAACTATATAAAACATTTTCGGTCTGTTTTATAATGTGTGTGTTAATAATTTTCTTGCTGAATAACTATGTTATTTAAAATGAATTAAATCTGACATAATAAATTTGAGTGGTGCTAACAGCACTGAAAAAAATATTGTTGTACAATATTACTATGGTGTTGTTAAAATATTTATATTTTCAAAAAATGGATAAAGTAATATGATGTAAAACAGAGAAAAAATAGCATTTTTATTCTTAGTCTTTTTTCAACGGTATGATTCATGTTGAATTTATACATCAATTATTACACTAATATTAATTATCAACCTCTATAAAGTAACTGAAATATTTTATTATGGGTTTTTTTAAGACTTGCAACCCTATTCGACAAGTTTGACAGGTAACCTAGTAACATGTAAACAATGAAGAGAAAAAAAGAATGTTTAATCGAAATTATCGATGACACAAATAATATAATCGAATCTGAAAACACTCAAAAAAGAATCAAAATGCCTTCTCCCAGTGAATGGTTGCAATCATTAAAAGATGCAGAAAAAACCTCAATTCTCCAGGAAAAAATCCAAAAAGTCCATTATAAATTCACGGACTCATCAGAAATGGTTGAAGAATATAACGTAGATACCTCCTGTGTACTTCGCCGCGCCTGGAAGAAACCGGGAAAGCTGGGCGGAGAAGGAAAGTGGGAAGTTGAAGTAGGTGACCCAGAAGTGTTTGACCGCAATGAAAATCCATGTGAGAGTATTCAAGAAAGCAATGATACGGTTTGTATTTATTATGTGAAATGTAACTTTACATCCGTTTATAAAAGCACGTGTTTCTTTCATGCAAATAGCTGGCACAAGAAGATTCGTAAAAGGAGTCGTAGTTGATATTAAAAGGAAATTTCGTTGTTATGATGCTGGTTTACTTACAGTAATTTATTGATGATGCCGCTGCAGACAACAGTCCATATGGTATATTTCTTATTTTTAAAGACTAGAAATAAATACTAATTCAGATTAGATAATATTCTCGAACTGATTATTTCTGTATCATTTTCTAATTCATATTTGTGAAACATCTTTAAGTCATTAGACAGCATGTTAGAGCAATGTTAAATGAACCCTGATGGAAATCTCGCTTGCTTTAAAACATACCCTGATAAAATAATATACTGGATAGAACTATCAAGACAAAATATTCTAGATTGAGATTCTACAAAAAAAATTACTTCTATAGGCTATCATTTTTCGAGACTGCAATCAAATTTAAAAACAGTGGAATCCTGCTAATTGTCTATGGATTCTTCCGAAGAGTATATGTTAAATGCTGAATTGATAGATCGGGATTTCACTGTATCTTAAAAATCAATGATTTGTGTAAAATTCAGTTACGCATCAAATAATATCAGCTGTCCATATTTTCGATACACCTAAATCAAAGAGAATTTTTACCCCAGGTTCATTCAAAATGTAAACCTTATCTAAAATAAGGGTTGACTGTCCCGAGTTCAATAGACAAATCCTGAGTTCGCATCAGAAGTTCCTCAAAGAATCCCGACTCAAGAAAACGTGTACATGTATACAAATCTTTGAAATAGTGAATGTCCCAATCTATGATTTTGGAAATCTGACAAACCAGTCTGGAATCTACATAAGTGAATGTTAGAAATTAAAAATGGATTTTATCGTAATTTAAGTTTAAGATTTCGACTGAAGGTGCTTGATGGAATTTCAATTGTTCAAATTATGTACTAAACACAAGATTTGTCACTAACGACCTGGGTTTTGCCTTTCGGCATCTTCAGGAGTTTCAAGTCAAGTTCATCCGTGCACTTAAAGATGCCGAAAGGCGAAACCCAGGTCGTTAGTGATAAAACTTGTGTAAATTTACATAATTTGAACAATTCGGATTTTATCATATTCAAATTCTTTAACATACTCACTTCGAACACAACTTTTATGTTGATTTAAAGCAAAACCTGTGTATTCTTTATCTGCTGGTTCAGAGATGAGTGGTCTATGCTCTTGGGTGTTGGTCTTCTTCTATTGCGGTGTCCATTGATTTGAATCTATAATATGGACGCTGAATATTTCTCAAATGAATTTATGTTCAAAGGCATGGATATCTGAGGTTTCCATTCCCTACCATATACCTGATTCTAAGAACATAGCGTAGCAAGAAAAAGAGAACTACTAATCCTATCCTATCTTTACTCTCTCTCTGAAAAAGAGAAGAAGACTAATGCTTCATCAGCAGTTCATTATATGCTCCACATTGTGAGAAAATATGGAAAAGAGAACTGTCATGCAAAAAAAATGTTTATGGATATGTTTCAGCCGACGATTGCACGAAGAAATACTAGAAAGAACTTAGAATGGCGAATCAGAAATCTACCTTACCCCATAGAAACATATTCGGTTGCTGCGGATGCCTCTGAAAAATGCATAATTGTTAGAACGACCAACAAAAAGTATTTTAAAAAGTTGTCCATACCTGAATTAGAAAGGATTGGAATATTACCAGTACAAAAAAATATTGAATTCACCCACAAATTTGGAACTCTCATTATTACTGTAAGTATTAATACTAAATCATTTTTTCTAATGATTTAAAAAGCTGTGAAACTTTTAAGGCAAATGTATCAACATATATTATTTTAATCAGTGGAACTTTTTACCATTATCGTAAGACTTCAGTATAATAAGGCAATTTGTGGACATATTTACATCATTATTGTGTTTCACAGAAGTGTTTTGTGACTGATAAATGTAATAGATGCATGTTTGTGTTTATTTTTGTTACTTGTAATGAATTACTGCTGTTATTTATATTTCTAGTACAAGAAACCAAATGACCTCGTTGAAATGGAAGCTGCATGGTTAATCGAATTAAAGAAAGTGAAATCGACAAGTGATTCTGTTGGAGATTGCAAACCTAGTTAGGGATAAATATATTTCAAGCATTGCCAGAAAATATTTTAATGTAATAAGATGAATTGTAATTATAACTTTCTACTGAAATAAAGCACGCAAATATTTTTTAAATCTTTATTACTTTGTCATTCTAAGCTGCAAACATGCCTTCAGTTTTCAGTTTCAATATGTCAATCAGAAATTCTTTAGAATCTATGTCATAACAATTAGTTTCCAATTGATTCTGCAAAACATTTAAAGATTCCGTATCCCAACATTTCACCCAATAAAGTAAGCCTATAACTTTACGGCGAATTTCACACTCGCCAGAAATACCCGTAATATTTATTTTAGGTAAGTTTTCCAGTATCAAGTTCAGTTTACTCTTAATGCTGCTGTTGAATAAAAGATTATTCTGTATGGCGAATCTTGTAATTATATTAAAGGACTCGATTGAAATTTGTTGGGAATCATAAATAAAACTTGGCAGCTTGCTTAACCATGCCTGAAAGCTCTCCGCTTCTTGTAAACACAAAAGTTGATCGTTCAATAAAATACTACAAAGTATTGTGAACAGTTTCTCTTTAAAATTTGCATGTATATCGGTTTCCCAATACACGGATATTACTTTGTTCAATAGAGATATCATGGCATTCGATTTGGACCACCCTTCCGATGACAGAATAGCTTCTAATAGTTCTGTTACTAAAGTTTGGCATACATTGTTATTTGTTGATATCTGTCCAAAACTCCATTCAATATAATTTAGTATTCTTGTAGCTTCATCTTGGTGACCTTGCATTGAAGGTTTTGGGTTTAATTTAATGTAAATATGACACAGCACCAGATTTTCTTCCAATAATTTTTCATCCATTATTTCAGGTATGTTACAGTCGGTCTTAGACTTTTTGCTTCTTTGTTTTGTACCTAGATTATATGGAAACGAAGACGCAATATGATTTGTAAAATCTCTTCTATATTTATTCATGAACCATTCAGTCATATCTGTTTTACGCATCTCCTTTTCAGCAATCTTAACCAGATTCCATAGTAAAATAAAAATACGTAGAGAGTATTTAAGTAGCATCGCCGCTTCTTCAGACACAACTGATTCGACCCGTCGAATATCGGTTGATCCTGCTGGCCTTACTTCTAACCACGTTTCGAACAGAAGAGGTAACAGCATCTCTATGTATGATTTCAACTTTTCTCCTTCATTTTCATTGCCCATGCTCACTGTCTGTTCTCGGGAAAAGCATGATAATTTTCCAATCACCATTTTTCGATGCAGAGGATAATAGTTTTCACCTTTATAATTAAAAATACAAGCAACATCGTTGTTGCTATTGTTAATATCCACAGATTTAACTTCGAATTCTTTAATAGAATCTGAAGACTTATTTTTAACGTTTGCAAGAGTTTCTAAAAACTGCAACATCCTCAGTAGAACCTTTGTCCTCCATTTGACGCTTGTCATTTTGCTTCCTAAATTTACCATCAGAGTACGACCCGGTTTGGAGTCCAGTCTCAACTTAGAAATCATATCAAGAAAACTTGGTAATATCTTGTGAACGTTCAGTGCTACCAAGTCGGGCGCACAGGTCAGTAGAATATCAAAATAAAGCAACGAGTCTTCGTGGATACGCGTATCAATGTGGGTCATAGCACAGCGTAAGTAAGAACAAAGGATGTCAAAAAATGGGGCGATTTTGTCAATCGTCAAAGGAGATAGTATCATGTGTAAAACTTTGTATGATTCTCGACGGACCTGCAAAATAAAATGTCACATTAAATTACTATAAAAATAAGTAGACCAGTGTTGGACGGCCATACATGCATTTGGAAGGAGTTCATAATTTAACTCGGCTCTTAACTTTAACTGATTTCTATTGATACAGGTAATAAAATTGTTGATATCCAAATATCCAGAGGGGTATAAAAAAGTAAACTTTTGCTTCAAAAATATAGTTTTTTATATTTAATGTGTACAGTGGAACCTCGATACTACGTTTTTCAAGGAACCGTAATAAATGAACGAATAATGCGGGAAACCGATAATGCGGGAAATCTTCAAACACCAAAAAAATGTTTAATTTTCAATAAACTCATTTATTTATTAATTAAAGAACAAATAAATGTATTTTTAACTTGTTTAATACAAACTAAGTAGCCTATTTGCAGTTTGGCACTTAAATTTCAACAAAGACTCTTCAAAATCGCGTACATTTCTAAGTCGACTAACTCCTTTGTGCTATGTCGACTCGTTTTTCTCCTGAATTTTTTCCAATGTCTTTAATTATTTTCAGTTTCTCAAATAGAGTTCTAGTTTTCTTCATTTAGGTATTTTAGTTTTGATTTTTGAGTTAGAAAAATTTACGCAACCAGATGAAATGTAAGATTATTTATGAGCGAAAAAAATATTCTACAAAAATGGTCAATCGGGATAGATAGTAACTGGGACGGGACGATAATATTTAGATGATGGATCGAAGAAATCGAGAAATGATTAACGTGGAATTACTAAACATTGCTATTACGGGGTGGGGTCATGGTCGAGTAAAAAATAAACGATCCATGCATAAAGAAGAAGATAGTGAAAACGGAAGATCGGGGTTCCACTGAAAAAAACGCGAAACGAAATGCTAGGTAAGATTATTTATGAGAAATATTCAACGAAAACGGTCAATCGGGATAATATTTTTGACGGGACCAAAATATTTGAACGATAGATCGAGGAAAACGGTAAATCGGGGAACGGTTAATGCGGGATTATTTTACATTGTTCTTATGGGTGTTTGGTCGGGACTATGAAAAATAAACAAACCATGCGGGAAAATGAACAATGCGAGAACGGTAGATCGGGGTTCCACTGTATATTATACTACAAGAATCACGTTGATATAACAATCCGGTCAGCCATATCAAAATATCTATAGAGGAGCCGGGTTAAATCTCTGCAAGGAAATCCAAATAACATTATATTGTCAATGTTCTGGCAGAATTTGGTAAGTAACAGAGTGATAATTCTGAATAAGCCTCTTAATATTCCGCTAATTTTTAATGCACCTGGCAACGGTCTGTTCTAGAGATGTGGATAAATGAATGAAACTCAAAACATTTCATATACGATGGCGAAGTTTTTATACTAAAATGTATTTCATATAATTTATCAGTCAATTTATTTATTCATATAAACTATTGCGGCGAAAAACTTCACAAACTAAGCTGAAAACAACGCCACGATTTAAAATATTTATTGAAGCATTGATAAATCGCGTTAAAATCACACATTAATATGAAGAACACTGATAAATAAATTATCCAAAATATGACATATTCTCACTGTACACCGCCATACTTTTTAAATTATTTTTTACTTACACATGGACTATTGCGGCAAACTAAGCTAAAAACAACGCCACGATTTAAAATATTCATTGAAGCATTGATAAATCGTGTTAAAACCACACATTATTACGAAGAACACTGATAAATTATACGAAATATGAAATATTTCGCCGCCATTATTCATTATGACGCGCGCGCCATGCAATTATATGCAATACTTAAATAAGCAATCGATTGATACTTAATACACTTTTAATTTACCGAAAACTTATCAATCTAAATGGCTAAAAATGTACTACTGTGTATACTGAAGTTGTCGTAGATAATATATAAGTCAGAAATTAAATACTAATTTGATCTGAGAATATTTTTTTCTCTTTAATTAACAAGGGGCTCGCCAGCCATAGTAAAATTCAATAAGGGGCTCGCGCGAGTCCCTGCGTGCCCCCTCCAGCCCATTCCTGCATTGAAGCTATTATTTGCAAACTTGGCTCATTCCAAAATTGCTGAAATATAAATCATGAATGTAATTTAGTAGATAAAAATAATTATTTTTAGAAATTAGTCTCAAACATGACTTGATAACATACAAAATATCATTCCAAAGTAATGTAAAACTGAAAGTACCTTTAGAACGTCCATTATTTTTCAAAATGAAATTCAAGTTTAATTTTTAACCACTTTGGAATGAACAGCGTTTGCAAATAATACCCTAATATATCGACTGTGGTAGCAAGGGAAAATGACGTAACCCCCACATATCAAATTTTACAGGAGGCACAAAAAACGTGTTTTGATGATTTTGTGCCATATGCAAATTATGAATTGTACACAACCTTGAAGTGCACGGAGACTTCTAAACTGAGTAATAATGTGTGGTCTTAACACGATGCGTCGATGTGTGGTCTTAACACGCGCGGCGCCGCGCGACCGTTCACGAAAGCTGAAGCAAAATGCTCTAAAATATTTCCTATTTCGCATAATTTATCAGTGTTCTTCGTAATAATGTGTGGTTTTAACGCGATTGGCAAGCTCATAAATAATAATTTTAAATTGTGGAGTGGTTTTTAGCTTAGTTTCTGAAGTTTTTCGCCGCAATAGTCCGTGTGATGAAGTATGACAAATTTACCCGATTTATCAATGCTTCAATGAATATTTTAAATCGTGGCGTTGTTTTTAGCTTAGTTTGTGAAGTTTTTCGCCGTAATAGTCCGTGTGGTGAAGTATGACAAATTTACCAAAAACTTTTCTCCTTTGCTTTGGCTGATCAAAAGCGCGAGCCTGTTGTGAATCAGAAATATACTTACAACTTTTTCTCTATCCAAAACCAGAGGTGAAACCCCAAGTAGAACCTGACCGAGATGCGATGTCAGAGTCTGTTCTTCATAAGATGAGAGCAATTCTTTCAAGCCATTCAATGCATCACTTCTCATATTTGTATTAAAATGCTGAACTCTAGTAAGGAGCTCTTTAATGTTGAGTTTAGATCTACTTTGAGGTTGGCCGGCTGGTCCGCTTTTCAATTGAGAAGGTAATATTATCTTCTTGATTTTGAACGCAGTATTGGTGACATTTGTACCTTTCGGCAATTCTTGCTTCTTTTTTAGCTTCACTTTTGACTTCTCTGACTTCACAAACTTTTGGTGACGAGTTTTCGCCATGTTTACTATACACGTTTCAGACTAAGGTTATGTTACTGCAAAAACAATTTTATTTTGACAGTTATCATGCGGCCGCTTATACCAAAGACAAAACTAGCCATAGACTAGTATAATACTAGCTTATACCTACCAACTTTATATAAATGATTACGGCTAAGATTGCTTATGGTCTACATTTTTTTAATACAATGTTTAATAATTATTATTTTTCTTATGTAATGGATGTGTGTAATATTTACGGTTAATTTTTACTAAGAAAGTATGATAACGGTACATATAATGAAAAAATATCAATGAAGCCGCCGTCAGGAGAACATTTATGACCGTAACTTTACAATACAGCTTTTAAACCTTTTTTATCCCATTGAGACATTGGTACCGTTGTGAAATAGTGAAAAAACATTTGTGCATAAAACAACACCAGGTATGAACATTTAATTTTATTATTTTGTATTTTGCTTTTGTTACAGTTATATTACAATATAAACACATAGTGTTTATTACTTCTACAAGATTATAAATCCCAAACATCTATTTTTCTATCAGATCCCTTTTATATATGGATACTTAATTTTGTTAAAACCCCGGGTAAGTGTCACGTCCCGACCATGTCGTGTCCGTTTTTCTTGGGGCTCCCTTCTTATACCTGCTTTCATTCAGTACACATCAGTCCTTTTGAGGGTTTCCACAAGAATTGCTTTTTTCAAAATTAAAATGTACATGTTATTAGCACATTATAAATCACAGTCACAATTCCCGGGACATTTTCCAAAAAAAGTCCCGGGACTTAAGACAGAAAAAAAACCCGACAAGTCCCGGGACGTTTCGACACAGAATCCCTAGTAGGTACCTAGCTACACTAAATATTTATGAAGACCTTAGGTGTTAACGTTTACTTTTAAGTATAAAACATTTCTATGAAAGTTTTAAGCCCTGTTGACTGAATTATCCTTTGAATGGTATGATGATGGATGAATACTTTCACAAAACGCCACAGCCAGAGCTCTTCGTTTGCTGTGTTGAGTAAACTTATCCAAAAATGTAATCACCTTAATTATATTATAATCAACAACAACCACAGTTTAAGATGTTTATCCACTATAATATGTAACCATCGGACACGCAATTGCCCTATACAACATCCCCACTAGGGCATCCAATCCCTGGTTCCCGTTTAATTTTCTGATCCCGAAATTCCGGGATTGATACGGTCGCGATCCCGGGATTTCGGATTGAGAAAATATGAGGAAATCCCAAAAATCGAGACGAAATTGGCAAATTGTGGATTTCAAATTCCTCGGTGAGCTAAAAAAAAAAACGAGGTTTGGAGATAATCTGAGGAAAAAAGTATAGGGAATTGCGGATTTCAAATTCTTCGGTGAGTTAATCTCAATCCCGGGATTGGAAAAAGGCTCCGGGATTGGATACCCTAATCCCCACAGTCCACACAATTGCAATGTAAGCCGTTTTAGCCATACGTACTGAATAAACATTTAATCAATCGGAGACGTTGAGATTCAATTAACTGGACTGTTGAATGAAAAACTCAAGACGAAATGCATATAATATTAAAATTGTTAACTACTCTATCTCTTATCGATAAAAATATGACTCAGATAAACATAATATTTAGGCGCAATTAAAAAATTATACTCTTTATACAGCTGATCAAACTACAGGAAAAATAATAGCTGACATAATTAGTTTATCAAACGCGTCAAATTTCATTTTTGCACAAGATTGTTTATGTATGTATTAAAGAATTGATTAAAGTCATTATTTGCCGTCATCGTATTTAAAACAATACTTTCATGCATTTTTAGTTTTCAATACTCAATAAATTTCCATAATGATCAAAAAATAAGTTATACTCTATCAAAGTAGATCAATTTCGACAAAATGGGTGGCGACGATAATATTGTAAGATTGCACCCGTTTTATGAATAGTGCCTAAGAGTTAAAAATGACAAAGATGACAATAAGCAAACTTAATTTTAATATCCATCCAAAAAACAAATACGTAAAAAAAACACAGTTTGCAACTGTCTGTCTGAGTACAATGTTTTTGTTTATAACTAATCAGTCTACCATGGTCTACCAGCAGTGGTTCAATGGAGTTATCCATGATTGTTTTAAATTGTCTTCAATTTTTAAGTTCGTTCAATGAATCAATTTGCTGTTTAAAAAAAACTGCTTTAAGACTGAAGCCAAGACACATTATTAATAATAGCATGTTTACACTGATATTAAGTGAATAAGCATAAAAAGGTACGACGTGACATATTTACAAATTAAAACAAAGGCGTGCCAGTCATTTGAAAAAAATGATTAATTAACTAAAAAATACATGAAATAAAAATGGAACACATCCTAGAAACGTTATTGTCTTACAACAATCAACATTTATTGGCCTTGGAGGATTCGAATCTTCGATTGTAAATTCTCATAGATTGCTTATATACATATTATAATGCATTTGTATTCAAAGGCATGGGTCACTGATATTTTCGTTCCTCTTGATTCACTGGCGGTGGCGGATCACCTCATAAGCGCGAAAGGCGCGCGCTTGGAGCCTCCAAATATTAGGAGCCTCAAAATAGTATATACTTCAAAAAGCCCGTTTATTTTAAATTCAGTTTACAAAATAAAGTTTTGTTTTAGATGGAATTTTGGAAGGTTGAGAAACTATAGGTTAAACATTTACTGTCGGTTAAAAACACACGTTTCTTTGTCTTTAATCACCGTTTAATTTCAGGGCAATTCACAATCTTCATGAGAGATTTACATAAAATTAACAATGTTTCTTGTTTTTCCTCTATATTTGATACAGTGAAAAACAAGCTCAACTAATCAATTAGTTAAAGTCTAGTTATTAATCTACCATTAAATTTACGAACCGAACGGTGTTATTACTTAGTAAAATATTGTATAAAATTCCAATCAATGTTTGGTATAAACCGGTTCATTTACTTTATTTTAGAGTCGTAAATGCATCGTAGAAAAAAGTTTTTTTACTTTTTATTAGATTATAATCTCAAGGGTATTGTTATTAATAATTTAACAAATCAGTAGCGCCTACCAAAAACTGCCGCTTCAAACTAATAATACAATTCTAGAAACAACAAATACGGGTACGATAGATAGATCAGGACTCTACTATATTATTATACTATTTTATAATATTTAAATGTAACGGTTCCCTTTTGATTCGATAAAAAGTAAAATAATATACTGTTGTATTGAATAGTATCGTGCTTTTGTCGGCTATTTTACTTATTGCTAACAATTTTATAGAAAATTATAAACATCGATACCTAAATTACAAGGAAAGTTAGTGATACTAAATAAAACGCTGCTCTTAGAAATGTGCGTGTAGAATGTGGAACAGAAAAGAAATTCTTTAACATTATATAAGTTAATATGATTATCATAAAACCGCTTCTACAGATAATGTATATCAATGGCGAAGTAAACCTAATTATAAAACTGGAAGTAAACGCTTTTTCTGTTAAGTATCTGATTAAAGATCCAGAGTGGCGAAACTCGTTATGAAATGATGTCTGCAACATTTAAAGACTGTTCTGGAAGACTTTTGAAGATCCTAAACGGTATACGTTTTTTTTTTGTTTAGACGCCACTGGCCTTACTCGTAAATTGGCCGTTTCCTCGCAACGTCCCTCATTCGGATCCTGTGCTGAGTGACAACTCTGACGATCAGTGACCGTGCGACCTCAAAACTGTCAACATGACAGCGAAATCAGCTGTCAGCTGTCCGCGCGAAACGACTTCCATTTTTCAATTGCAAAGTAAAGTCGCGGTTTTTATTGTGATACTTACGATCGTTTCCAATCACCATGTAGCAGTTGCAGAATTCAGTTAGTAATATAAATAACAATACAATGCATTTGTTTAAGTTTACCTAATTTTTATATATATATATTTATATATTATAGTTTATTTTAGACAAAAATGATTCGTAATATTTACTTGTAAATCTTATTGTGTATCGGCGTTCGATTTTTTCTCTCTACCGTAAGGTGTCACCTATGATAAAACCAAATAAATGAAAAACATACAACTAATGAGGCTTACCAGAGTGTTATAACTAGTAGACTCGAAATAATATTTTTAGTCATTCACGTCTAATAATGTTGAATTATGAATACATTTTCTATCTAGCTTTGATACTTTTCAAATAATCGGTATCGAAATAGAACCCGGGAAAACTTACGGCCAAAACTGCACCAAAGTTACGCCTCTGGGCTAACTAAAACTTAAAACAAAAAAAACCTAAATTATGATCGAAAAACACTTTTCTGAGATATCAAAATTTGTTGGACTCTTGGCTTAGGAATTGACATAATATATATATAACATCTGCCGCATAAGTGGGTCAATGTTTATAAAGGGTTAGCGGATGGTTTGTCGGTTTTCTTGCGAAATTCGCTATATTTGAAAGCCGGTTTTTTAAAACTCGGTAACGCTGTTTCGAGTAATATAATTAATATGTATGTTTTTACCATTTAAAGTGTGAGTATTTTGGCTTGAAACTGCCTTAGTTATAATATAATTAAAACTAGAAGAAATATTTTATTCAATTATCAAGTAAGTCATCAATGAATGCTTTCATAATATTATGTTTTGGTTTATTTAAAAAATATTTTTACTGTAAATTTTGACTCTGTTACACTTCTTGAGCACGGGGTAAATATAATAACTCCAACGCCGAATACGATCACTAAATAAAACAAATTGTAACATTATTTATTATTAAACTATTTTCATTGAATTACCCTTTTTGTGAAATTTTGAAATCCAGAAAAAGCCGAGTTTTTGGATATATGTATTGGAATTCGAAGATCAGTTTTTGTACAAATTCTTGTTGGGGGAGGGGGGTTGCATTTTGATGAAAGCTATTCTCTTGGATTAAATTATAACCTTTTCCGTTCTAAATGTATTATATATTAGCCGATTTATCTCTTTACAGTCTACATCGTAGTGGATTGGTTTGGCAAAGTCACGATAAGACTGTCTTGTTGTGACAGATAAACTAACTATTATGAACAATCATTGAAATCGTATTAACATCTTCACAACATTTTGATTCAAATGTAATTTTCTTTTTTGGAATAAAATATAATTATGTTCTACAAACTCGACAATTAGGCACAAAAATTCTATTGAGCTTTAAAAGTCCTGCTAAGATAACTTATGTTGTTTATTCAGAGCCTTAGATACAGCGATAGGCTGCCAATAAGTTAACAAAAGGCTTGCATAGTCTCGGAGGTATTCGCGGTATTCTGATAATGCTAGTTTCCAGTTTACATTTTTATACATTACCTACCTTCTTGGATAGATCTTCATTTTAAATACAGCATTTGGAATGTTAGAAGGGCTATGAATTTGAATGTTTTTTTTTTTTTTTAATTTCCGCTTCTAGTGTGGAGCAACATACGTTTTTTTTTCTACGGAAACTCTTCTTGTTACTCAGTTACTCAACCTCTCTTTCTCAAAGAGAAAGGGGATAGAAGGATAGAGCTTGGGCAGGATTAGTGGTTAATTAATCGCTCTCGCTAGGTGTTGTTAATTTTACGATTGAAAAAGTGGAAAGGGATTTTTAGGTATCAAAAACCCTCAAACAGAAATCAACTACAGATTGAAAACAAAAGGTTTGTACTGGGATTTGAGCCCTTGAGATCCGTCATGGAAGCCAACAACGTTAACCACTGCGAATTACTAGCAATTTAATAATAATGACGTTATTGCAATTATTGTGAATGCTAAAGAAATATATTATTGTGATTATTTTTTTGTTATTGTTAAATTTATTAATGAAAAACAAATCTAGTAACTATTCAACTATATATATTGGACCATTGGCGTCGTTAAACGGTGATATATTTTAGTTCTTCTCAACTAAAACTGTAAATTCTTTTTTTTTTAATTACAACCTTCTAGGACAGGGTTTCCCAAACTTATTACACAACAGGACATTTCGCAAATCTGGAAATGTTACCGAAACGCTTATTGTTATTTTAGGTCGGGTAATTCATAATTGTAAACATATTAAAAACTTTAAATGTTATTAAATCATTTAGAATTTCGACTGAAGGTG
>CM062832.1:17864855-17945944 GCA_031772345.1 Himalopsyche anomala | reverse complement strand
AATTACAACCTTCTAGGACAGTGGTTTCCCATACTTATTCACAAATAGGGACATTTCGCAAATCTGGAAATGTTACCGAAACGCTTATTGTTATTTAGGTCGGGTAATTCATAATTGTAAACATATTAAAAACTTCAAATGTTATTAAATCATTTAGAATTTCGACTGAAGGTGCTTGATGGAAATTTTAATTAAAAAATAATTCAAATTTTTTATTAAATCAGTTATTATTTACTAGTTAATTTTCTTTAAAACAGTGTTACATATATCTCGTTCGCGTATTTTATGTTGAATTTTTCTCTGGCTTGTTTTTTAATTTAAGATTTCGACTGAAGGTGCTTGGTGGATTTTCAATATTAAATTTGCGAGCGGTTCAAAGTAGGTATACATTCTCGCTGATTTTGTCTCTACCGACCAGGGTTTTACGCCTTTCGGCATCCTTCAGGCGTTCTTAAGGTGCACGGTAAAGATCTTGACTGAAGCTCATGTTAATGTATGTTCGGGCTTTTTATAAGTAATAAATGTATTATTGAGTTTCAAGCCATTGCTGGCGAAAAGGATAAGCTCATGGGAATGCCCAAGATTGGTAGTACGTGATGTGGTTTTTAGGAATTTTATTTATTTGTTTGTCGGGGAATAGGTTTTTTGACTTTATTTATATTGGGGTTCTGGAGTGGAGTCACGGCATGTTCAATATTCATTTCAAATCGGTAGGCGGACGTGACAGTTGTGGCTCTGTTTTTTTCCATTATATTTCGTAACTCTCTGTAACCACACGGTTTTAAGTACTGTAAAACACTCAGTTCAATGGGCTCTGCCTAATTATCCCTTCTCTTTTTACGATTCATTTTCATTTTTGTAATAACCGGTATCGATATTTGCACTTCAGTAATAAAATTCAAAGCTCTTTATGATTTATTTCGGCGGGTTCTTTCTTTTTTATACAGGTTTCATGTTTTTTATTTGATACTATTTTTTCTTGGAAGCGTCAGATTATAGTCCTCGATCCTCCGCATAATGGGCACTGGGGTGAAGCACATTGTTTTGATCTATAACTACTAATACCCAAATGTTATCTGTATATTACTTTTATTATTTATTTCCGTATGTTTTAATATTTTATGAAATATTATATCCAAATGTTTTGTTGTTAAGAAAAGCATACTATTGGGCTATTGCCAAAATATTGTTGGGTATCTTTTTTGTATGCAGTGTAAGTTATAAGAATGATAGCTTACCAAAAATCAATACACTTGAATATGATTCATGAGTGTCTATTGAAAGAATAAACTTTATCGAGTAAGTAGACGTAACACTATTTATATTTCAGTACAGTCGTTGACTTCTATAATTGGTTGTCAGTTGATATATATATGTTATTTTTTATTTTCACAGAAGCATTTTGTCCAGCAGTACACATAACAATTTCTTCTCGCAGAGAGAGTGTAGGAAAATTGGAACTGAATTGGGATGCAAGATGTGAACAATTGACCTGAGTAGGGTGTGGTAAACAATACTTTTTATTTATTTTTTTTGATGATTAAAAATAAAAATACATATTTATATTTATTTATATATATACATTATATTACAAGCATGGTTGTATATGTGATATCAATATCATTAACAGAAACGGGGACAAGTCAATCAGCAACTTGGATGGTCTGCGAGGTGTGGAATTAAGTAGACAAGGGACAGCAATCGGATATTTCTCTGATTGCAGCTTACAAATTGAATTCTGTCATTTATAGCACACTTTTGGCTACAGCAACTTTGTCTTGGGTTATTGATGCAATCACAGCATCCAGTCTTGGGTCTATTGCGCACAGGAGTACAACATGCTGTAAGCCTGTAAGCTGTCAAAAGAAAATCAACAGTGTTTTTTTTCACACTTCTCTAATTTGATGTTTGGAACAAGTGGGATATTTTTTTCCCACCCATCCTGGTGAAAATAGTTTTTGCTGCTTAGACCCCCGATCACACCACTCATTTAACAGGTTTGGATATCAAAATCTGCCTAATACCCCGATTCCAATCCTGAACGACTGCCACAAAAACAATACAAAAACCAAAGACACGCACAAAAAACACGACACCCGCATACGCCAGGTAATTCCTGGGACAGCTATGCGGAAAAGGGATGCAAACATCAAAGTACACACAGATGAAAGGGAAATGGTGCTCGGCCTTCACAGCCCATAATTGGATGTATAGATATCAATAAATTCAAATAAATATAGTTTGTTTATTTTGGTTATATTATAATTATATGTAGTTTTAGCTATTTTTTTTTTTTATGATTATGGCTGTTTGATGTTGACACAATTGTAATTGAACTGCCAGCCATTATATAAATGTAAGAGTAAGCGGACCACCATTTGGGGATTGTTTAGACTTATATATCTTTGGGTCCAATTAGATTTTCCTGGAGGTTGGCATTAAGCAAGGTAACAGAAATTATCTAGGAACATTTAAAAGTACCTGCTTAATTAATGTATATTGTGTTCACTAATTTTAAACTAAGTTCCATTTTTTTCACTCCTTGTTTATAGATTGAACGAGATAGTCATAAATAAACATCTCGGGTACAAATACTTTTATTAATTTGCAATTTCATACATATATATAGTGTCACGGATATTTGGCACGGGATTGAAAATATGTTTTTTAAAATCATTATTTTGCAAAAACAAATTGGGTCATTTTCCTTCTTTCACATACTGGTCGCAGGAGCTGGTTATAGTTAAAGGCGGTGGGTGTGTATATCTAATTTCTCGCCCACCCTTCCAATCAAAATTTTACGGGGCAAAGCGGAGAGCAATTAGTTAACACTAGTCACTTTCTTTAATCTCTTTTAAAAAAAAGATGAGCTTCACAAAGGACTATTATAAGGCTTTTTGAAAGCATCCGCAGCTACTCGTGACTCTATCAAGTTCCAATGTTTCTACCTTAACCGGGTGCTCTGTCTTGTTGTTCAACCTAATTTTCACGCAGTTTCTCTCAAAATTCTAACAAAACTCTACTCCTTTATCCGACGCAAGGCATTTTTCTCAATAGTCTCAGTATTGACGGTTTTCTCTGTGTCTTCATCCAGTTGTGCAAAATATTATGCGAATCGTTAAAGCTAGTTACTGATTGGAATATCCATGCGTATGGTCATTATGGCTTTTTGGTTTTTATCGGGTATTAGCTGGGTCTCTCGACGGTCCGCATATTTTGTTAAATGTAGCCATCCAGCCATTCTTTAGCAAAAATTCTTGGCTTCCATAATGTAGGTTGCGGGTGCTCGGACTATCAAATGCCTTCTCATAGCTGACGAAACAAAAAGCAAGGGTGCTGTTAAATTCATTGCTCTGCTGGAGGAGGCATAAAGTGTATTTGGTTCGCACACGACTTTCTAGGGAGGAGGCCAGCTTGGTTTTTGCATAATTTGCATAATTGTGCACCGGCGTTTTTCGCCAAATAAAGGTGCTCCATTTCCTTCCCAGGAATGCTTGGTATCTCACTTTTTTTTAATTATCAAGTAGTACCTTTTTGTCACAATTGTACATTAAAAATTGTAATTTGTTGAAGATTTCATGTAGTTACTTCGTAAAACTGTCACATGTTGAAATAGTATACCTAATGTAATGAGGTAGGACTGTGGAGTCTTACTTAATGGAGTATTAACTTAGTTCATTAGGGTGGCACTGGTAGACTTCATATGAATTACCTTTTCTTTGGATATTCAAGTTCATATACATATAATGAATGATTAAAAAAACCAGCTTGAAAGATTTTGGATCCGCGTTGGGTAAACTATGTATAGGGAGCTAACAGATACCCGGCATGTTGTAGAAATAGAATATCGTGGTATTAATGAAAAGATATACATATCACTCAACGGTGTTCACTTGTCTTAACGAGTTGTATTAAGAGAGTAGCACCTGGAGTGCCATATATACTTCTAGCTAGACTTGTTAGAATCTTCTTTTGTTTACTTTGATCTACTTCTGTGTCTTTCTTAATTCTGAATTTCAGGGCTTGCCTGTAAAGATAGTTTGTCTGCAATTTTGGGATGTTATACTCAATGGTTAATATCATATATGTCACCCAGTCACTCTCAGGTTGGCAGCAGTCTAAGATAGGGTTCCTTCGGAACTTTCAAAGCGCATTGCAGCGAATTCATTTTAAGCGAGGGCATTGAACTCTTACAATTTATTGGTCAGTTAGGTTGTGTATTATATAGGTTATTAAAACGGTAACTTTTTGGCGGTTCCGAACTGTTTCCAAGTGTGATTATACGTTGGATGATGTTTTGTAGAAGTGAGTTCAATAAGTAAATAACAATCCTAAGAATTTACTGACAGCCTCCACTCGGGCCCCTCACCAAAATATCTTCAACCTCAGGGGCTTGTTTTTTTCCCAGACGTACCTTTTAGGATTAACCAGCTTGCATACGTTTTTGTTCCTTTAAGATACAATCAATGCTTGTGGACACTATTATGAATGATTTAAAAATTAATTACATATATTGCCAAATATGAGTGTTTTACAGCGAAGGGTCTTCCGCAAAGACTTGTAGGGGTACGCAGAGAATTGGTGGTGCTCGCAGGCCCGGACTCCATGCCAGTATTTCGTTAATATTATTAGCTAGGTTAGGTCTTGGCCCGTTGGGATGACTTTGTGGGCGTGTCAGTCGTGATCCCAGCTACTAAAAAGTTCTCGAATGAGCGCCCTGGTGTTTCATGTATAGAAATTATATTTATACGTGAGCTTCTGGACAAGATTAATAGCTTTTTACCCAATTTTATATCATATTATCTTTTACGTCTGTTACATAATAACTTTAATCATTACAGTCAGGAGAATCTGGAGAACATATCGTACCTGGTCCGCACTGTTTACCTTTTTGGATAGCAAGTTTTGTACTAGATGAAATACAAGAGGTTACATGCTTAAAAATTCAACCAACATGGATGGCTGATCAAAGGTATAACGTTTTTACAAATGAAATTATTTAAGAACTGGGAGTTAAACAAGGTACATGTTTAACATTAATGATTCCCTTGATCTTCACAATTCAAAATTTGTTTCACAGTTAAGACATTTTCCTTATGTCATGATACACATACCTCAATGTTCTTCAGTGAGTCAATATCTTTGTGAGTTAATTATTTATTATTATCCCAGTTAAGACAGTTTCATAAATTATTTTTTCGATCAATTTATGAATTTGTGATTGAAGGTTTGTCCAATCTTAAAAATGAAACTTAATGAAGGAAAAATGAAACTTAATGATTTAATGGGAGCTCTTTTCACAAACACAATGGAGCAATTGTTTTCCATTATAATTTATTGTCTAATGCGAGTGGGACGGGACAGCCATTGTGGAGATAACTGAAGGAAGATCTACGCTGAAGAACGGCCCACAGCCGGTTCCAGCGCACTCGCTCTGAATGTCATATGGATTATAGTCACCACCTCTAATATGTACTTAGGGTTCGGGTGATTCTTCCAAACATGATTCTTTCGAAACAAGATTTCTCCGAACCCGAATACTCCGAACACGAATTCTCACGAACAAGATTATTCACTATCACTAGATCAGACCTTCTGATCTAGCTCCATCATTCTCTCCTCACTTTTTATTTAGAAAGATTGATTTGTGACTGAGTTACAAGTTGTTTTTATAGAATAACATTCGAGGAGATGAGCTCCATTTGAAGATTATATACTTTACATTTAGACCAAGCATGTTTTGTAAATGAATGTTTTTTTTTAATCCATGTTCGCTCTCAATGTGGAGCATTTGGCTTCGAATGGAGGCATCTAAACAGAACTTTTTATACGAGAACCGGTTGTTAGTCAGTCGCTCAACCTCTCTTTGCCGAAGGGAGTAGTAAGGATTGAAGTATAAGGCTAAGACAGAACAAGTGGTTAACTAATTGCTTTTGTTACACCCATTTATTGAAGGATTGGAAAGATGAGAGGGAATTTTTAGACATCACAAACACCCATGCCTTCGCACAGATATCGATAAATCGACTGAAAATATGCTGTTCGTACTTGGACTTGAACCTGTGAGATCCGACACGGAAGCCAACAACGTTAACTGTTGACCTGAATATTTATTAGTACAAATTAATCATAAATGAAATATCTGTTTTCTATATATTATAGTGTTTGAATTTTAGTTTATTGTATTGAACATACTGCAGGACGTTTGTTTTGTGAATATTGTTTTTTTAACTAACTAGCTCATTTCTACTCGTATATCCACATGATTTACCTATTTCTTTACCTGTAGATATTTGTGCACAACCATGTGCGCAATCGCTTCTTTCTGTTCGTTCTCAATCAGGACGTCCGGGAATTCAGCATTAAGTCTGTCAGTATCTATGAGAATATTTTAACTCACAAAAGTATGTTGTTTCTAAACTACATAAAAGAGAATATGTGTAATACAAGTATACATGTATGTACATGGAAATTTGTCAGAATTTTTTTTGTCCACATTTAAACCAAATTAAATTGTATTAGTATTTCCATATTTTACATAATGTGCTGATAAAAATCATCAAGTGTCATTCTCCAGTTTGTGCCACCAAAAAACTTAACGGGAAGACATTTTCATAAATCAATTATTTGTATCCAAAAGTATAGATGTTTCGTACCTTCCAGCTTACTCTATCTATCCTTACTGATTGGGTTACCATTAGCATTTCCAAATGTATTCTTCTATCATAACTCTAAAAACAAGTGATACAAACGATCCACATGCACTGACAATGTAATCAGTGGATGACGAATACATAAAATATGAACCATTGAAATATCAAATATTAGTCTGTGATTTAAACTGATAAAAAATGTGTAAGCAAAATTGTAAATGTGTACATGGAGTCAGACAATGTGTACGTGAAAACATAATCCCTAAATTTAATTATGCTAGTACTATATCAGATCACAAGGTATTGTCATATCAGTTCATTGTCGAAAGATTTTTTTTATTTATCTTTTAAAATTATATGCGATAGTTAAGGGGAACACAAAATGGTGCTTAAACTTTGTAGGATTATAAACTATAAACCTTCATGGTATTGAGTGCTTCAAAAGGTAAAATAATAAGAAATAAAATCAAAATACCTATTATCAAACTGAAAAAGACTTTTCAACCAGATTGTCATAGAGGCGTAATAAAGCTCGTATTGTAACCACCAATTTTCACTGATATATAAACAAACCTATACTAAAATAAATATCTTTTTCAGAGAAAGAATGAGAAGTATTCCTATTTCTCAATTGCTGATTCCTGGAACGCACGACTCTGGATCATTTGCCAGTGTGAATTCCGTAACAAAAGAAGAAGGATTTCAAAGCTTTGTGCTCACACAAGATTATGATGTTTGGACTCAGTTGGTGTTTGGAATAAGATACTTAGACTTGCGAATTGGTTTTTACTCTTCATCTGAAAACAAACTCAATACAAGTGAAGAAATAAAATCTTCAGATGATTATGACGAAGACAGGTAACTCAAAATAATGATTTTGGAGGGCTTAATTTTATCAATGTTTTTTGATAAACTTTCTCATTATTTAGACTTTACAATAACCGAATAATAGTGTTAATATGACTTATACTTATCTGTTTTAGTCAGCCATTTTTATGACATGAAAAAATCTTATTCTTATTAAATATTTGTTTTATATATGTCTTATTTACATTGATAACCTTTTGTCTAACCATGTATGGACATAACAAGTGAAAGCACAAATTTAATGTTCCATAGAGAAATTAATGAGTTATTCTTAAATATGGAATATCATAATTGTGATGTTACATTGTAAAAACAAAATTTTAATGTGGTCATCTCCTTCAAAGATGAAAATGAGAAAATCACCTTTTTCAGTTTATAGTTATTTGAAACAATGAAGCCAATCTTATAATAATGGTTTACATTATCCAATTCTGTGTCAATTCTGAATCATTTGAAATACCTTTATAAATAAGATATTAGATTTTTATTTTGAAGACGTTTGATTTATACCATTTGGGTTTGACCAATTTTTAAATCAATTCTATTGAAGATAGATGGTCAGTTCTGATATGTATTGCAATATTTTTATTTAGGTATAAAAAAGCAAGCAGGGTTTTAACAAAATAAAATTTTATAATATTTAAAAAACTTTATATTTATTCATTGAATATGTTTTAGTTTACATTTTTAAATTAATATTTTTAGTTACAAATTAAAATATTTTATTCACGTTTCGTACGTTGCCTCAGTTTTTTATGGAATGACATTGTGTTATTTCAATCAGATAAAACGATATGTAGGACTTTTATCACCACTCCTTTAATATGATCAGGACCGGTTTCGTTGGCAGTTAAAAATTAAATCTGACGAAACTAATCTTGATTTTCTGATTTTATTTAAATAGAGCTTTCAATTTACTCGATAGAAAATGAATTGATACAAAACAGTAATTTTCCAATAATAAATAAGATATGTCAGGACCTAGCGGATGGGGGAGAGTTTTCGAAATGACGATTGTGTCTTTCATACTTTTATGGAGATGGTGGAGCCATGCTCCAATTTCCCTTTCGTCTCACCTTAGTATGTGTGATATTTTTGCTGTTCCCGATTTTATGTCCGGGATATACTGGGGCGTGAGGTCGGATTTGAAGTTTTTATATTTATTTCTTTTGTGGTAGAAGTGGGTTGTATTCATGAGTTTTTTAGGTGCGTTACTGGTGGTTGATTCAATAACTACGAGCTGCATTTTTAATTGAAACCATTGGATTTTTAATTGAGTGGGGTTGTGCATATCTGATTGTTTTTTTTTTGATTGTAAAATAATAATCATTCAGTTTTTTTATAATTATTATTTTATTCTTTTCCCTCTTTTTTTTTGTTATTTATCCTCGAGCGGAGGTCAAACCAATAGTGTTTGCAATGGACGTTCTTGGACTTGGTGAGATTGGTGTTGCTTCATCAACTGCCGGCAACCGGACAGGCGAATGAAGAGAGCGGGGGGTTGCTAGGGTGGTTTGAATAGGAGAACTCTCCCCAGCCGTACTATGTTTATATGAGGGTATTTAACGTAGTCATTGAGTAGGGTTTTGATCAATTGATTAGGATAATCTGCCATGTCTCTGTAAAATTTCTTAGACAGCTTTATGACGTGAGCAAGGATCAGGTTGAGTTTCATGTATCTGTGTAACATGGAACTTTGCACTAATGACGGTGCTCCCGTGATCATGCAAAGTGCCTTGTTTTGTATTATCTGTTGTGTTTGTATGAGATTCATGCCACAGTGTGTTCATATTGGGCACGTGTGGGTCATGATCGGTCTAGTTATTGCAGTGTACAAGAGTAGCTTGCTTTTTATGGCGAGTTTACTCTTGTGCCCAATCATTTTGTAGAGTCCACCAGTGATTTGGAACGCCTGGTGTTTTTTTGCAGCAATATGTCTGCAGAAAGTTAATCACAAGTCTACTGGAGCCCGAGGTATTTTACTGAACCGACATGCGGGATGTAGGTGTCATGCATCCAAATGCTTTTAATCTTTTGGCTGCTGTAGAAAAAAGTACATTTGTACCAAGCGCGCCGGCCATAATTTTCAATTATTAATTTAATTTGTTATTGACGAGATAACTCGTCCCTGGTATGTTGGGCACAAAAAATTTGTCAAGATATCTCCTCTGTGGCAGCCATCCAGTTAATGTCTTTATCTTGTCTGTTGGGTCTGCGACTAAAAGTGATCGTAGTTCTTTTCTTCGGGTGTATTTTAATACACCAATCGGAGCACCAGGTGGATATTTCTGCGCTTGCTTTTTGCTTATGAGCGGTGACTGTTTCTATATAAAGATGTGGCTAGAATAACTGTGTCATTGTCATACAACGACGCAGCTTTGTTTTTTATCCTTCGGGTGTGTATTATGATATCAGAATATCATGATTGTAGACGTTGTACAATAAGAGCGATAATACGGATCTCTGTGGTATACAAAAGGAATTTATTGACCTATAAAAAACAAATTCGACTTCAACATTTCGAAATGCTTTTGCATTTCTTTCTCTTTTTCAAGATGAGATATCTAATGATGCTATACAGCATTGTTGTTGATTTTAGTTTAAGATTTGATCTCTTTTACATATTACTTCTATAGACCTGCGTGTTAGCAAACTTCTTGAGTTTATAGTTAGGCAAAGCAAACCAGTTGATAATTTGGTTGTGTTTCGTACTCGTTATATTTCTCTGGTCTTAACTACGCTTGACTATGGATCCATCATTGGAGTCCATATGAAAAATCATATAAGTTGCAATTGGAGCGAGTTCTATAAGAATCATTTCACTTTCACTTCTCGACCATTAGTTCGATTGCCATTAAAATGTGTGATGGATCGTAGGATATATAAAACAACATGGTATGCTGAGATTATGCAGCAATAACATCTACAGCCTGACGATGTCGAAAGGCGAAACCAGGGTCAGAAAATCCGATTTGAATGTGACATAATACTTCAGTATGCTATGTTGAAAATATTTATTTTTTAGTAATAAAATCATATGTTTAGTTTTCAAATATTTGTTGCTTTATAGTTTAATGGGTCACGTGCTGTGGATGCCTCCGAAAAGCCTTAATCCTAATTAACTAACCATTTTTCATATAAATATTCGATGGAGATGACTAAGTTCGAAAAATATCACATGTTTTATTTAAATTTTTAAAGCAGATAATATGGATGTAAACATGTTTGAAATAAATATTATGATATAAAAAAAAACATGACCAATAATATCTACCGAAAATATCAAAAAAGTCAATGATTGGAGATGACCAAGTTTGTTTTATAACGTCAAAAATGTTTTCCCAGGCAGAATCAATAATGCTTTTTATCATTTTAGCTTCTTTGTGAATCACGATTTGTTCAAGATTGCTCCGCTGCTTCCAGTATTAAGCGATATTAAAAAGTTTGTTGAGGTGGCAAAAGACGAGGTATTTCTTTTCTTTCTGTTTTTGTTTTTTTTCTCATGTAGTTTTTCACTTACTGAATGTTGATACTTTTCTATAGAATCTATTATTTTATCACACTGTTGGAAAAAGATTTTTCCACCAATAACATTATTTTTAAATGATTAACATGTTATTTAGATCAGAAATAGAGAAATCATGATAATATGCAAGTTTAAGGAAGGGGCCAGTCACCCTATTTAAAAAATAAATATTTCAAAATTACTGCTGTTAACTTCCAGCATCGGTTTCCAGTAATTTTAGACTTTTATAATATACCAAATAGGTAAAAAACAATATTATGAAATATATCATATTAAAAAGGATAGCTGATAAAAAAATGTCGTCTATGTTCATTATTTTTAAATAACATCCTCAAGCAAATTTTGTCTTCAAACAATAAAAAAGATTTCATCGCTTTGCAGATTGTGATTGTTGACATACATCGTCTGCCGGTAGGCTTCTATCTTCTCAATGGAGCAATGCGTCATAAAAGACATGAATCACTAGTCAATTTTATTTTTAAAGAACTGGGAGATTTAGCCATTGACTTCAAAAAAATAATGATGCCTGATTCAAGGCTGAATTTGCACCTCATTAATGGACCAAGAATGAAAGATTTGTGGGATTCAGGAAAACGACTGATAATTTGTTACCCTGAAGAATCTTTTTCTCGAGGTAAGAAGACAGATTAATTTTTAAAATTATGAATTTAGAAATAAACTATTATGCGCTGAATATAAGTTCATATAATGTGCATCAAAATTAATTATGCATGTAATTTTCATGATAAGCACGATTTATTTTTGAATAGACACAAGAGGCACAGAGTAAATAAACGAAACAAGTGAACGCTTTACAAGATACTTTTAAAGCTATTCAATGTTTGCCTCTTGGAAACCTGGACAATATGATGGGTGTGATAAATATTTTTGAAAGAAAAATTCCCCGCTGTGTCAATGCCACTATCCAAAACAATAACCATTACCATAGTTCAACAGTACATCAGTCATAGTTGGACGACTGCTTTGGATGAATCACGTATACCGTGTGGTTGCTGAAAGCTGGAAAGTGTGGCAGGCCTGGACTTAGCTGACTAGATGTAATTGTCGATGACTCAAATCAATCTCTGAAATTTACAAACAAAACCAAGCATAGCAATTAATTGAGCATATTTGAACATTGACATAAAAAAGCTTATAACTTCTTTAAATAACATTGTATTTGTTTTACAGGTGTCAGTTGGCTGTGGCCGCCATTGAAACAGATGTGGGGAGATAAACAAACACCATCAGATTTAAAGAGCTACATTTATAGTGTGATAGCGCGACCGCATCCCATGCTGCACGTGCAACGGAATCCTTTATGGGCTATCATGGCTCAGTTGACTCCGTCCGCTTTAGATATATTCTTCAATCCTGGGAACAATCTGAGGAAAATGGCTGATTCAATCAACAGGAATCTCACGCAGTGGGTGAAAAACGAATGGGGTGGAAAGACTAATATTATTGCCACTGATTTTTTCTTAGGAAACAATTTAATAGACTTATCAGTGAATTCAGTATTACAACAAACTGTTTTAATGGATGAAGAAAGTTAACCCACACATTAGTCAAATAACTGTCATCAGTTTTAGTAATTAATAATAAATTTGGCTTCATTTAAGCAAGCCTTCAGCGTTGCAATGCATTCAAATTTTTGGCATAGCGTAGTAATAAATCCGTTAGAAGTGTAATGGGGTTAAGATAATGAAAACATATATTGCATGATATAAACGCAAGATACAACACAATGAATTGATGTACACTTGCGGGGAATAAATATCTTAATTCACAGATCTCAATGTAAAATTGAAAAAATCA
This sequence comes from Himalopsyche anomala, assembly GCA_031772345.1. NCBI lineage: Eukaryota > Metazoa > Arthropoda > Insecta > Trichoptera > Rhyacophilidae > Himalopsyche > Himalopsyche anomala. Next base: position 17,933,080 of record CM062832.1, on the reverse strand, counting down.
ACATTTACTTTCGGCCGTGATGTAAAACTTGTACAGATAGGTTATAGAAGCCAAATAAGAACAATATCCGAAAGTCGAGGCAGTAAAAAGCGTTGCAACAAAGAAAATAATATATTCAGATATTAGTATTTACCTTACTGTTGAAAATATACTAAATTTAATGAGATAATGATGCTTGCTTTGATCGTCTTTTAATGAGCCGCCTGGTAGCTAGGTCCATCTGTGCTAACTTGGCTAAAGTGATAAATGTAAATTAGGATGAAAAAAAAGAAGATAAAAAAATTGAAATGGCTTTCGGAAGAATTTGAATAAGCTGACCAAATAAAATGAACATTTATCCAGGGGAAAGGGTGAACCAGCTGTTATTAGTAAAGACAACATTCATTAAATTTGAATACGCAAATATTAAATCTGTGAAATATGAAAACTGTTTTCCTTAATATTTAAAATATACAACTATAGTGGAAACTGTTAACTCTCTGGTTGCCAACCCTTTAGGGAATTATGTCTGAAAAACCCTGCAATTGTAATCATAAATAATTATTAATGTGTTCAATACTTTTTAAATGTCTGTATTATATTTTGCATGACAAGGGCACTTGCAAGCTTAGAGCCATGGGCGGGGGACGTTTTTGTTTTATAAATTCATTTCAACATTTTACTACGAAAACATATTCACTATACACTTTAATAGAAGAGAACACAAACCAAACATGTAGTGGTGCATTTGAAATTTTGAATGCTTGTGTTTGAAAATTGTAAATGTTTCCAAGATTCTTTTTGATTGTATATATCAATGATAATACTGGCATGATATAACTATTAATAAAATATTGTTAAAAATAGTTCTTTATAGTTAATTAGAAATACCTAAAATTCAATTAGAACCTCGTTCATCTGAATTTCAAACAAACCGCCAGTGCTACAAGGTTCTAACTGAAATTTTTATGAAAGCGCAGGTGACTAAAAAAACAGACTTAAGCTTTTTATATAAAAATAAAAAGAATTCTATGGAAGATATCTAATGTGATCATTATTATTGGAGAAAATATATAAAAAAAATGGAGGATAAATAGGAAAAGGAGTTTTTTTTCGTAATTTGTGTTTGATATCATTAATGTACTAAGGTAAAAAATAGCACCATTGTGTCGAAGAATAAAAATAATTGATCAAAATCAGATAATTGAAAAAAATACAGGAATAAAATTATCAAAATATAAAAGATATTATTTAACCTATGTACATTCACTCAAGTTTTGTCACTAACGCCCCAGGTTTCGCCTTTCGGCATCTTCAGGCGTTCAAGTTGAAATCACAGATATCTTGCTACACGCACATAAAACTACGGCTTATTGGAAATTTAAGCAAAATTTCGACATCATATTAATACAGCATGGAGATATTGCTACGCTTAAAACTGCCTCATTATTACTTTAGTTTGGCCAAAAGTCGACACTTAGAACCTTGTACTACTCACCTTGCGATTTGCTTCTAGCGGCGACGAATGGTGATAGTTTTTCGATTTTTAAACAGTAATTTGATGTGCTTCAAATAAGCTTCTTTTACAATAAAACACGTTCCGAATCATATAATTCCTCATCACGACCACTACATTTCAGAGGGCATGTGATTTTTTTTAAATGTAGCGTCGTCAAAACTAAACGATATTGGATTGGTAAACAAATCTGCAAAGAGCTCGACTTGGTGTCACATCGTAAATCACACCGCAAATCGAAAGGCAAGAATGAACCTCAAACCGCAACGTATTTCGGATCTGTGAATTGAACTGTAAATCGTTATACTTGGCGGTCCTTTTGATATGTAACTCAAACATCGTGCGCAAAGGACGAAAAAGACAAAAAATCCAATTTTGCTAAAAAAAACTGTTTTTTCTTCTACCGGTGCCAATTGTAGATTGATTATTCATTTATATAAAGCAATGCTCTCCAACCTTTCCTCTCCCATGGCACACCAAAATTTTCTCCAGCCCCCTTCAAATATGTATATATGTACATGTATATATGTACATATATCCATAAGGGTTTGTGCAAAAATAGCATTAGATATCGTTTTCAATTGTGTAATATATATTGCCACCTCAGTACCACAACTAGGCAACTCTGATTTGATCTAATTTAAGATTTCGACTGAAAGTGCTTGGTGGAATTTCAATATTAAATTTGAATCCTTAAAATTATGTACATTCTCACAGATTTTGTCACTAACGACCCGGGTTTCGCCTTTCGGCATCTTCAAGCGAAACCCGGGTCGTTAGTGACAAAATCTGTGAGAATGTACATAATTTGAACGATTCAAATCTGATTTGATCATTGTTTGAACAAATTATTTGATCTTTTCTTCACTGAAGTAATGCGCTGCGGCACACTAAGCATCACCCCACAGCACACTAGTGTGTATTAAAATATGTCAGGTCCTGTGGCGCAGCGGTTAGCGCTGTTGGCTTCCGTGCCGGATCTCACAGATTTGAGTCCCAGTACGAACAGCATTATTTCGGTCGATTCATTGATTTCTGTTCTAAGACATGGGTGTTAGTGATGTCTAAAATGTCCGATAATTTAATAACTTGGCATAAAGAGAGCGATTAGTTAACCACTATTTCTGTTCTAGCCTTATCCTTCTTTCCCTGCTACTCTCTTTGAAAAGAGAGAGGTTGAGCGACTGAGTAACAAACAGGCCATATCCTCTATATTGAGAGCGGACATGGATAAAAAAATTAAAAATTTGCTAATAGCTTCTTTAACATTAAAATTGGTTGTGTTATATTTGCTAAGGGCACGAAATTAGCCTTCATTTCAATATAGCGTTGTTACAAAAAAAAAAACAAAACTTAAAAATTCCACCGAATGATAAACTTATCACATCTTTTTTCTGAGAAAGACAACCAATGGAAATTTGCATGGTCAAGACAAGAAAATATTAAATTTTGATTGCTAAAGAAGTTATTTAAATTTACTGCAGAAAAACTAATATTCTTAAAAATATGTCTATTTATAAAATTGAGTAGGTATATAATTATTTTTACTATTGCTTAGGGTCTCGCTAAGTAATTACTCAGTAAAAAACAACATAAGATAAAAAGCAATTTATTATATATCGACTGTGGAAAGGAAAAAGGACGTAACCCACATATTTAAAATTTTACAGGAGGCGCAAAAAACGTGTTTTGATGATTTTGGGCCATATGCAAATTATGAATTATACACAACCTTGAAGTGCACGGAGACTTCTAAATTGGTGTTGAATTGACATAATCTTATATTCATTAAAGAAATTGTCTACGAAAACCTTTATTTCAGTCTTTTTTCTTGGTTTTAAGATTTTACAAGGTCATCTTTTTCAAAATTAAATGCTAAATCTAGATACTTATTCGGCGTTGGCAGCTTTCATCCTTTTGATAGAACGTGTATTAAGTTTGATACATTGTGATAATAAAAAAAAGCCTGTTTTGAAAAAACTGTGAGTTACGTCCTTTTTCCTTTCCACAGTCGATATGATTCGGTATCATCGCAAAGTGAGCATTTATTAAAAGTATGATTATCTCATAATTACAAAGAGAGTGCGTTTTAAAATATAATCAGTTTACTTTAAATAATATTATATAGTATAATAATAACGTATAGAATAACTGCCAAATTTTGAAGAGTTCGAAAACCTTGTTAAAAGGGTCTATGTAGCCCATTGGCAGCCATTTTGAAATGATACTGGCTGTCATCGGAATAAGATATCGCGGGAAGAGGACTTTACCTTACGGTAAAACGGCTTACAGCGCTGAGAATGTTTCCCTTATGACAGTGTAATTAATTTTCTCGAGGGTGTTGCCATTCGCAAATTCTCTTAGGGCTGCCAGAAATTTACAAGGAATCTCGAGTTTTGTAAGTACATATGAGCGCCTTAGATTCAAAACCTACTAAACTCCAATAACCAAAATTGTTGGCAATGTGCAAAAAACTGCTGTGGGCTTTTTGAATTTGAGTAGGTTTTGAGACTAAACATGTTTTTGGAAATGTGTTTTCTTACCAACAACTAACAATACAAACATTCCGTATTTTCGTACGTATCACATTTTTAATAATAAAATACAGCTTAAAAAATATGTGGAAATATGAAAGTTAAAAATAGGGTATCGAATATAATTTTAATAAAAACTACTACATACTAAAAATACATGTTAACTAAGGAAATTATAATGATTGATAAATATGTATTTTTAATAACGTATAACTAACAATGATTGCAATATCTTAAAAGGTATATAATATTTGAATACTGTGTGACAATCATTTTTGTTTTATGGACACACAAGTAGAAAACAGTAAGTTTAAATATACATTTAGACAATTTGTTTTGTCGTTTTTCCGTGACATACGTGACATCACATACATGGTTTTTCTTATTTATAATCTCATTATGAAATATTCAGAACCTATATGACCACACGGAATTACTATCATTGCCTTTTCTTAGTTGTCACAGACTTTATTATATTGTTTAAGATTGCAAAAAATTACCCCGTTAAATATGTAGTTATTCAAATTTAATTATTTCCTTAGTCGTAGGAATATTTTTATTTTAAAAATACACGTGAATCGTCCACCAGACTAGACTTATTTTGACTTATTTTGTGAGTGATGGATTGTGTCAACCCTAATTCACTCGTAGATCTAAGTGAGTTAAATCTAGGAATGAGTCATCTCATCATTCTGTGGCTTAAGCAACCCGGATAAATATAAATTTAGACAGCTCTTGTGTTCCACGTATAGCTGATTCAACAATAATATCTCATTTGTTTCATACAATAATACGAACATATGAATTCAAAATAAATGAGCGCAATATGCAATATGAATTTGGAATGTTAGCATCGTATTTCGTTATTTATTATTGAACATCATGTGATTTTAACCCTTAAATACACGTCTTTAAAATTGCTTCCATAGGGAGGCAATCCAAAAAAACGAATGATAACGAAATCGGGGGATACAGTTTGGTGTTGCAGATTCATATCTATCATCGCTATCCAAAATTCAATTACACCGCTAGATATCTAAAGAATCAAAGAATTTATTGCGCTATAAAAAGACTGTGATACATCGCGCGGGGCAGAGAAGAAAGCGCCGCCATTTTGAGGTAATTTTGCTGCGTATCGAGATTTCTATTTACTATAACTTTTGACTCTAAGTTGTTACGATGTTCGTTTAAGTTACAATCGTTAGCTCTCAGCAAAATCTATCGATTATAGACAAAACATTAGTGTATTATTGTGACTGTGACTATAATTAGGTGTTAAAAAAAATTATATCAAATATCGCATACGGTTGGAAAGGGCTTCTCAAGAGCAATCGAATGGTACCATTAAAACACCATATGACCGAGTCAAGCAGTGCCGGAAACGTAAAAATGGGGCGCAATATCACCTATTACGAGACGTATTCACGTACAACACACGGCCGTGTCCATGACACAGCCACATCCCATTTTTTTTTTGAAAACATTATATTCTAACATAGATTTATATACTCAGTAATAAAATACAAATCATTCTTCCAATTTTGCTAATGGATGTTATGGTGGCAAGAGGTTGTTGGTTCTAAGAATCTGCAATCAAAGAAAGACAGTCAGAAAGAGTTTTTCGAAATCTTTATTTAAGGGAATATTCAAATTCACTTTTAACCGATAACTTTAAAAAATATATTATGGCATTCCTTAATTTTAATACATGATTATTAATTAATAACGATACAATATGTACTTAACTGTTATAATAATTTAGATTAAACAGAATGTTACAATTTACATGTGTATTTATTGTTAACCTATGAACCAGGGGTTATACAAAAACCGGTTGTCGAATGTCAATATTGTTTTACAAAAAATGGATAATTCAATTGAAATATTTTTAAATGTTTTTTATGTATATACATAATAATGCACAACAAGAAATTATTTGGTGTTACTCTTCAGAAAATATGACTTAAGAAAACACAAAGCGTCCACTGATCGTTCTGTAACAAAATTTCTTGATATCAAAAATACCCTATCGCTAGGTAATGAATGATGTGGGGCATATGGTTTTTAAGCCATCAAATAAAAGTCTCAAATTTTCTGTCCTTTTGTTTATAGACTCGTTTATGGAAAATTCACAACCGGTTACGAACTTGAAAAACCGGTTTTCGAATGTCACAATTTTAGCAAAAAAAAACGGTTTTTGAAAACCGACAAGCCCTACTATGAACGAATAGTATTCGTATAATTTATCAAATATTCCAATATCCGAATTAAAAAAAGGAGATGAATATATTCGAATATTCAATTGCAATCCCTTTTCGATATTATTTAATCGTGGCTTAGAGTTTTTCGATTTTGTATTCAGTTCAATTACGCAACAGTTTAGCTTTGGGTGAGAGTTATTATTTTCAAATCTGTTTAGGTGAAAGGTTTCCCTTGTTTTATACGTTTATTAAAAGGATTCTTTCAGCATTATGACACTGGTTCTGTGTGAGTGAGCTATCAAATTCTGTTGAGGTGTATTTGAACCTCTTAAATTTTGCTGGCGTAATATCTCTGGAATACTTCTATACTGCATTAGAGACCCTTGCTGGTTTACGATATGAGAGAAGTGAGCTCGTGCGAGCCGTCTTATATACCTGTGGGTTAAGAAAAGGTGGGAAACCTTTTTTGTTGAATATTAAACTTCAAATCTTATTTGAACAATATCAATGTTTGTGACGTTGTAGTTATATGAATAAAATCGACGGCTACTTTGAGGAAATTATTTTTTATGATATTTTTTACAGTAGAGCATATCATCACTGTGCTGGAAGAAGTTGACGAGTAAAAAATATATAGTTCTGAGTGAAAAAAAGGAAAATTTGCAAGGTTTAGGATAATGTCTCCGACCTTGATATTTTATGTTACATAGATAATTATCATATCGGAAAATAAATGAATTCATACCAATTTAACACGAAGAAAGGTATAAATTAATAGACAAGATTTACCGATAAAATAAAAAGGCTGTCTTTGTCAAACTGTTTCAATAAATGAACTGAGTTATTCCAGACAAACAAATGCGTTTAAAAATTTAATTGTGTATTTACCTCGTTTTTGACATTTTTTTTTACTTATTAATTTCTCCCAATAGAATAATGCCAATCACCTTCGCTACACTTCATTTTTGGATTGGATGGGAAAGGACTATGCTTTTGCGAAATATCCAAAACTAATTCATTCGAAGGACGTTGATATCTCAACCGAATAAGATAAACGTGGCAAAAAAATAATGTGACAACGTTGGTATGGTGATAATATTGAAATTTATTTTCTCAAAATCTATTGCATTAAATTAAAAACAGCAACTTGTTTAGTTTTGCAAGAAACCTTGTCGAAATTTTGCTAGCATATAGCGATTTTTTGAATCAATATAAGTCTAATTGAAATATTCACCCCATTAAAACATTAAATTTCACAACCTATCCATAATTAAAGCAAAATGTATGAATTTTGTATATATAAAGCGACGGGGATTCTAGGACGGTTACAATACAAAAAAAAACTTTTTTGCAATGATAGAATTTGTAATGAGTATATGTTGATTGCCGGCTAAACATTATATTTGTTTCACAACTATGCATACATAAAATATCAATAACATTAAAAATGTCATACAACTCAAAATTGCGTCAAACAACAAAATTGTGAATGATTGAAAACACCCATAAAATATTACTAAAAAAATACACATAAACAAGTTGGTTTCTCATCACCACCCGTTGTGTATATGCAGCCAACGTTTTATGGCCACCTTTTACACTTAACAGAACTGTTAATTTTTAGAAATTAAAGTAAATACTATTTTCAAATATTCAGTTGAAAATTGTAGATAATTCATAATTTTTCACCATAATTTATTTTATTGAAGTCTAGATAAACTCGAACGCAGCGATACATGCAAAGAAATCAAATAAACTGTCTTATAAAGAATAGCTGGTTGTTTCTTCATAATTTGCAAATGATTAAATTGATCTCACGGTTGACCGAATTCTCTTAAGAACACACTTTTAAGAGAGTAGTTGTGTTTTTTTAAAAAATTAAAAAGATGATGACAGTTCTTTTAAAAGATCAAAAGTGTAATCTGGTATAAGACATCCCGGTTAAAAACACTGGCGAATAGTGAATTAAACTTATTTTAGCCTTCTCAAGTTGAGACTTAAAACATATAAGTTTCGTATTTCAAAGGTTCAGTGCAACTTTTCTGAAGGTATCTTTATGAGAAGCGAAGGGCCTGTATGAGATCTGGGGAAAGGTGTAACATCCAATATAATAAGATCGTTCGCCGTATCCACCACTTGCTGCTTTTAATACTGTGAACATATACCTTATATTTCAGTGCCTGGAAGAAATATTTTAATCTAAGTATTTATTATTTTTTAATTTGCTTTGCATACTTGAATACAGAATTTTTTGAATGATCTAATAAAGCGAACTTTCCATAGTTGGTACTTTGTGACTTTATATATTATTTTAAATTGTGGAAGAAGGTAGTTACGTGGTTAGCTTTGGAAGTAATCTTCAGTAATATATCAGACTGAACATTAACTATTTTAGGGTGTTTACTGTCAATATTTGGTCAGTCACTTGACAATGCTCACTATGAGCGAAACCAGTCCTGATCTAATCTAGATAAAATCAGTAACATTTTTGTCAGTTTTGACAAAATATTTGACGTTTGTAATGCCAAATATATTATAGATTTTGCTGGCCAATCATTGTTATAATACAGAATTTTAATTGTCAGTTTATATGCGTCAATAGTCGAGAAACTTAATAATCTATGGCTTACGCTATATTGTCGATACCAAAACAACCCTTGCATTACCCCCTTTACAAATCTGCTTACAGATTGCAATTTCGGCTTAGCGACGTTAGATTGAAATGAATGTTTCTTTCTTCTTCTTTAATTTTAAGTGTGATTAGCAAAAAAAATCAATGCATTTTGTTTCATAATTTCATTCACACATCTTTAAGCAAGTTAAATCACATAATCGATCGCTTCATAGCAAAGATATTAGATAATCTAATTTTTCTTATTCAGAAAAATTATGTTATTTGACTTTTTCATCCCTTGCGTCATGGTTTCCCAAACATTTTCTGGAATGGAACACTTCGCAAGTCCGGAAAATATAACGGAACACTTAGCTGAATTTTTAAGATTTTTTTAAAACTGTGTTGCAGCGTATAAAACCATTCCAATTTTTTTCGGAACACCTACTCTGGCAGTTTGAGAAACCCTGCCTTACGCCATGGTTTTCTAAACTTTTTCATCAATGAAACACGTCGCGAATCCAGAAATGTTAACGGAACACTTAGCTTATTTTTCGATTGGGTAACAGAAAAAAGAATGTATTATTAAAAAACTTATTATTTATTTAGTAATTATTTTTAAAGCATTACATATCACATATAAATATATGCGTGCGTAGATACTTAACGTCATAAAAATCAGTTCGAATTGACCATCACTAGCTTTTCAATATTAAGCTGATTTTTAAATCCACGGAACACCTATTTGGGTTCCGTGGATCACCAGTGTTCCGCGGAACATAGTTTGGGAAACCCTGATCTATTTTGTTGAAACAAAGCTATGTGCGGTTAATTTCAATTCTTATTTATAAATATTTAGTAAAAATTTGGGTAATTTGGAACAGATTTGTATTGTTATGAGTGGCATTTAATTTTTTTAGCTAGAAAAAGTTTGACATTAGATTTGTTATAAATATAAGTCGAAAGGCCGCATCAGAGTAGCCAAGAGGCCGCAGAGTGGTAAGCTAATTGCTCTCGCTACGCCCAGTTATAAAAGGATCGGACAAACATTGGATTGATGTCTACAAAAGCCCTCCCACCATTTATGAAAAAAAAAAAATGTACCACTTCTCAAAAACGTTCGCTATCACTATTCTAAACACTAATTAAGCGGGGCTTTAATATTCAACATGATTATTGTGTTTGTTTTTTCTTAGTTGGTATAGTGTAATATTCACTTCATTATATATATATTGGAAAATAAACTTCAGGTGTTTTTTTAAGTATTTTTTTTTATCACCGGTCGCCAATGCGATGGAAGTTTAATATTTTCCAAACATGTCACAGTGAATTTTTCGTCGCCGGCTCGAGAAAATGGAGACGTTGTCGTCCGGCCGACCGTATTTATAAATATCACGGAGAAAAATGAAAAGGGGGCCCTTTGTGATTGGGGTGGCGCACGGGATCCATCCCTTTTACGACCGCATTATGTCAGCGCGGCGTGGGGCCAAAGGAATTCTATCGGAAAAAGTGTCGTTTGGATTTTATAGCGTTCGTTTTGACGGCTTTCGGTACAATGGAGCGATTCACTTGTGACATTATTTTAAGATCAGGTATCTGCGCTATTGAATTAATTTTATCTCACGAGGTTTCCGATACACCGAATATGACTACAGTGTGTTATGGTGACACCTCTGAAAGCAAAAGACATATATTTTTTCATTTAAGATTTCGACTGAAGGTGCTCGGTGGAATTTAAATATTAAATCGTACAAATTATGTACATTCACACAAGTTTTGTCACTAACGACCTGGTTTTTGACTTCCGGCATCTTCAGGCATTCTGGCAAACTGACGTTTAGTAAATAAATGTATCGTCTTTTTTCAAGGAAATTTTAGAAATAAATAGTGCACAGTTAAATAGTTTACCAATTTCGAATGAGCTGTTAAATCTGCCAAATTACCCATTCTTTTATTCTATAGTTAAGTCGAAATCTTAAATTAAACTTAAATTATATTAAGTAACTCTTTTGTATTATACACTTTTTTCAATCTATGTTTAGATTTGTTTCCAAATACAATTTATGTAACTAAGATTTTTTTTTAGTTATTTCCCGTCCACCTTCTATGTTCTTGGAAAATGTGAAGAACTAACTAATAAACCTTTCACGATGCCATCTTTTTACCTTTTCAGTCTCTGAAAAGACGCGGCTAGCACGAATCCCTTTTTAATTTTGTCTTAAGCCGGCGAGCGCCTTATATACATAAGAAAAGGCAATATTCTCAAATAAAATCAGTACCTTTAACGGTTTAAGTATACAGTAGTACATTTTAAGTTATTGATATTGATTATTTTACAGTATTTTATGTATTGTTACGTTATGTAAAAAACATTCGATTACCTAACTAGATGGCTGCCACAGACAAGATATATCGTCAAATTTTTCGTACTCTACATGTCAGAGATGAGTTACCTCGTCGATAACTAATTAAATTAATAATTGCAAATTATAACTGGTGCGCTATGTACAAAAGTACTTTTTTCTACGGCAGCCAAAAGGCGAAAAAAATATTGTATACAATTGTAAATGATTGATAAAAGATCCAGCCCATCCCCAGAAAACCGTGAATAGCTTTGACATTAATCGAGTCTCTTGTTAATGTTTTTTCAGCGCACTGCAATGTTGAGCGACTGGTTTTTAATAAGATCTCGTTGAAAAAACTTCAGATATGATGCTCTGATAATTCATTAAAATAAAACAATAACGCAAAAAACAAGCACTTGAATAATATAATATATTTTGTGTAAATACTGCTAGTCTTGCTTATCGTTAGATATTTATTAATACATTACATATATATTCCATTTTAACTTACACTAGAATTGTGCTTAAAAATGTTTTCAAATGATGATTGAACACATTCCACTGTAAAGATATGGTTTAAAGTGTTGTTTGAAGTTATTGACTATGATCAAATAAAATGCCGTCAAAATAATAGAAACAGATTACTGAATTCGAATAAACATAACGTTTTTCAGGTGACACTGTTAAAGATAACGGTAGACTGTTTTTCGCGTTTCTGTAAGTGATGCTATAAAGTGCAATGTTTTGCGTTAAAAAACGATTTCCGAGAATATTGGAAAAACATTTTTAATGTTCACGTGGTTGAGCTATTTTATGATAACCATTTGGTTGTTACAGCGTTTTTTTTATTCCTACGTTGGTGGAAACAAACTCGTAATTTAAAACCTGGAACATTTTCCACCTGCAGAACGTTATTCCATTAAAAAGTATGTGTGTGTGTCAATTATTTCCTGTATAATAAAAGCGATAATTAAATATATTTTGTTGAAGTATTATTGACGAGATGAAGTGTTAAATACAATAAATACCGCCTTGAAGCAAATCAAGAACCTAGGATCACAGGGGCCTAACTTCGGAAATGCATGTTTTGAGTTAAGCTAGGCATTAGCAACGCCTTTATCATATTTAGTAGTGACACACAGTGTATATATAACCATTTGAAAGATACGGTTGGGTATATCTACAAATTAAATTATTATGTAAGATGCTTTTTTTTATCTTTGTCCGCTCCCTATGTGGAGAATATGGCCTTATAATTGAGGTATCTCAACAGAAGGTTTTCTTCGAGAACTGTATTACTCAATCTTTCTTTTTGTTTGAAGAGAGTAGGGATAGAAAGAAGAGGGTTAAGAAAGGACTAGTGGTTGCCTTACCACTCTTAGTACACTCCTTTATTTAATGATTGGAATGTGGGGATGGCGAACCAGGGACCCAGAGAGTGAGAAATTATCTGACCCGCTTGAACTTTTAGAAATGATGAAAAACGAGTTTCTGCGACAATCCGGGAAAAAGTATACCAAATTGAGGATTTCAAATTCCTCGGAGAGCTAATCCCAATCCCGGGATCTTATATGTAACCCGTGACATGATTTTTAAATTTTTTTAAAATCAAATTTGACCCACTTGCAAACAAGGTTCGCCATCCCTGTTGTAGGGGCTAGGGGGATTTAATAAAAACGAAAAATAAATATTTATTATAGACAATAAATACATGAAGAATTTAAAACTAGTGAATGGTATAAATTTTATGTTTGAATATTATTTCATAAAATATAACCGCCCTTGCATATAAAAGGACTGCATTGATCCAATGCCACATTGACCGACCGCCACTGGTGCGCACTATTTTAACGATAAAAAATATCCAAGGAACACAAATCATGTTATGGATTTTTTTCTTTGTGATGTTTGATTTTTTTAAGTTGAATATTTCTTTCTTTTTGTCTAAGCCTTGTGTATAAATAAACTTAAAAAAGCGCTGTTAAACATGCTTTTATCAGTTTTAAATAAATGATGAAGAGATAGATGGAAGGGAAACAATTTATTACGTATCTGTGTTGGTATCTTTCGGCAACAGCCTCTTATCAGATGAAAAACCATCTATAATTTTGTTGAAATACAAAAATAAGTATTTTGGAGAGAGCAGACACTAATGGATTCAAAAAGGGCTTACTGCGTTCATCTCAATAACCTTTTAAAGGTTTAAGGTGGTTGCGGCATTAGGGTATAAAACATGAGGCGACCGGAAAGCAATTTCGCTTCGTCAATATTGACAGCCAGCTAAGGCGTCTTCGCCGGACTTTGAACATATTTTATAATAATGATGAGGGGCATAATATAATGCTTCCTTCATATCCACGCACCATTCATATCAGTGTATTCTCTTAAACAGTGGTTAGAAGAAGTGATATCGCTCTAAAGAAAAACGTCTAGTAAACCTGAATAATTTAAGAACTATTTATTCCTTTCAATAAATTTACTCTGAAATCGAAAACCCGCTAAATTTATTGATAATATATGCAGTGGCGGATTACCTTTTAAGCAAATGAGACGCGCGCTTGGGGCCTCCGAATCTAAAGGGGCTCAACAAATAGCTTATATAATAAAACCCATATACTTTTTGTTCAGATTTTTATATATTTTTACTTGGAATTTTCTGAAGTTTTTATATTATACAAAAAAGGGTCTCCAAATTTTATTGCGCCTGGGCCTCCCATATTCTTTATCCACCACTGAATATATGAAGAATTGTATCACGTTTATTTAAACCACGTAGCGTCACGGTGGCGGTAGGACTGTTTTTTAACCATGTTATCTCCAAACGTAACACATGAACTATTAGTAAAGGACGGAGGAATTTTTGTTGCATTTTTAAGCAGTCAGAAAATTTACTGTCGTGAAAAATAAATTACAAACCTATTTATTGAATAAGCCAGAAATTTTAAAAGTAAAAGAAATATACCTCGGGGCATATATCGACAGTCCTGCACTGCAGTATTTAAATTGAATATAATATATTTTTTAGAATAATTGAAATGTTTAAGTTTGCTAACAATTATTTTTTGTAGTAGAAGAAATATACCTCGGGGCATATATCGACAGCCTTGCAGTATTTAAATTGTAAATTATTTATTTTTAGAATAATGTTTAAGTTTGCTAACAATTATTTTTCGTAGAAGAAGATTTTAAAATAAAAGTCGAAATATAGTTCTATAAAATATCCATATCCGTTCGTTACGAATATTCCTAATGCATGTGAGAAATTAAAAAGATTTTCAAGGCCGGATGCAAAATATAACCATGCTTTCCAATAATCGAATCAATGACACTGATCAAAATCTGTCAAATCAGCTCCAAAAAATCTTCGCCCAGCCCTATAATTATAGCTTCAAAAAATCGAATCAATATTGATTATTTAAAAAACTTCGTAGCGATGCAAACTTTCAAATAAAGTTCTCTCAATATTATTACGATGATTCAGTTCTAAGCCAGGAAATTTGAATTTTGAATATAAAAAACGTCCATTCCAATTGGACGAACGACAAATTCAAAAATATGCGATTCAAAATAAATCGTTAGCATTGGTCGCAAAATTTGCTGTTAAAAATAAACCGTAATCATTGGGCGAAAAGGACAGTGTTACGGACATATTTGTGATTTTTGACTTGTGATTATTTTATCGGCTATTAATGTGAAGATATTAAAAGTGTTAATATAAGACAAATTGTTTGATGTGTGGATAGGAATATAAACAACGTAGATTTGAAAACTATTTCATCATGGATTTACAAGAACTCGAATCAGCGAACACCGCAACAAAATATGACAAATTCCTACGAGTGTTGACTTCTAGGCTTTATGACTATTCTTACGTGTTTTATTTTTTATCAATTAAAGACTTTCATCTGACAGAATCTTAACTGATATAATACTTAGCAAGAAAACATTCAGGAAACAGATATAAAGATTGTCTTTACCTTAAAATTTAAAATATGCAAGAAGCCACCAGTCCGTGTCGTAGGCCTACTTATAAAAGTTCTAGTGGGTAATTATATATTTATTTTCAATAATACTCTGCATGCTCTTTTTTTGAAAAAAAATCCATTTCAATTCATATCCTCTGTAGAGCAAATTTATTACCGATCCTGGAATTGTTCGGTTTCGATACTGATCAAAGAATTTCCGTTGACGGTGACAACGCAGCACATAGCACTTATTCAGCACTGCAAATGGTTTCCAGTTGCAGACGCTATTAACAGATGTCAGCAGAAGGCGGCGGAAGCTTCCAAGCTTTTTCAAACAATTTCGCACGTCACACGAATACCAAATAATGTTTCTTGTATTGTTTTATGTTAGTGAACTTACCTTGAGATTCTCAACATTCGAAAGTTCGTCATTGTGTTTGTATGTGCTATTAAATGATTGATTTGACAACAAATGGTCACCACAGTGCGGGAAACATATTTTTTAAGAATAAAAATACTTACGCCTGTGTCGATGTTTTCAAATTCTGGTTTATGGAAAAGCGTGATATATGCAATGTCCTAATTTCTTTCACTTTCTATTTTAAATATTATCAATTACCATATTTTTAACCGCTATATTAGCTTTACCATCGTAAAAGACTATTTTTTTTCGTTGTATGTACTAGGTTTTACGAACCAAGTGGTGTTTGTTATTCAATACTTTTTTTTAAAAACGTATTTAAATTTTTTACCTGTTTTCATTTCAAGAGTCATAGTGCATTGGCGAAGTCTTGACTTGAAGTGCTCTAATGATGTTCAAATAAGAGATAACTAGCTGTAAGCCCGTTGACCTCAATGGGGGGATTTTTGTTGCATTTTTAAGTAGTCAGAAAATTTACAGGCGTCAAAAATAAATTACTAACCTATTTATTGAATAATCCAGAAATTCTGATAGTAAAAGAAATATATCTGGGGGCGTATATCGACAGCCCTGCCCTGCAGTATTTAAATTGTAAATTATTTATTTTTGGAATCATGTTCTAGTTTGCCAACAACTATTTTTCGTAATAGCAGAAATTTCGTAAGTTATTGAATTTTTGGAATAATGTTTAAGTTTGTTAACTATTTTTCGTAGTAACAAAAAAAGTCCTTGTAAATTACTTAATTTTTGAAATAATATTTAAGTTTGCTAACAACCATTTTTCGTAGAAGCAGAAATAGACCTCGTAAATTATTTAATTTTTGGAATAATGTTTAAGTTTGCTAACAACCATTTTTCATAGTAACAAAAATAGTCCTTGTAAATTACTTAATTTTTGGAATAATGTTTAAGTTTGCTAACAATTATTTTTCGTATTAGCAGAAATAGACCTCGTAAATTATTGAATTTTTGGAATAATGTTTAAGTTTGCTAACAACCATTTTTCATAGTAGCAAAAATAGTCCTTGTAAATTACTTAATTTTTGGAATAATGTTTAAGTTTGCTAACAATTATTTTTCCTATTAGCAGAAATAGACCTTGTAAATTACTTAATTTTTGGAATAATGTTTAAGTTTGCTAACAATTATTTTTCCTATTTAGTAAATTATTTTATTTTTGGTATAATTTTTAAGTTTGCTAACAATTATTTTTCATAGTAGCAAAAATAGTCCTTGTAAATTACTCAATTTTTGGAATAATGTTTAAGTTTGCTAACAATTATTTTTCCTATTAGCAGAAATAGACCTCGTAAATTATTGAATTTTTGGAATAATGTTTAAGTTTGCTAACAACCATTTTTCATAGTAGCAAAAATAGTCCTTGTAAATTACTCAATTTTTGGAATAATGTTTAAGTTTGCTAACAATTATTTTTCCTATTAGCAGAAATAGACCTCGTAAATTATTTAATTTCTCGTAAGTTTGCTAACAATTATTTTTCCTATTTAGTAAATTATTTTATTTTTGGTATAATTTTTAAGTTTGCTAACAATTATTTTTCATAGTAGCAAAAATAGTCCTTGTAAATTACTTAATTTTTGGAATAATGTTTAAGTTTGCTTACAATTATTTTTCCTATTAGCAGAAATAGACCTCGTAAATTATTTAATTTCTCGTAAGTTTGCTAACAATTATTTTTCCTATTTAGTAAATTATTTTATTTTTGGTATAATTTTTAAGTTTGCTAACAATTATTTTTCATAGTAGCAAAAATAGTCCTCGTAAATTACTTAATTTTTGGAATAATGTTTAAGTTTGCTAACAATTATTTTTCCTATTAGCAGAAATAGACCTCGTAAATTATTTAATTTTTGGAATACTGTTTAAGTTTGCTAACAACCATTTTTCATAGTAGCAAAAATAGTCCTTGTAAATTACTTAATTTTTGGAATAATGTTTAAGTTTGCTAACAATTATTTTTCCTATTAGCAGAAATAGACCTCGTAAATTATTGATTTTTTGAAATAATGTTTAAGTTTGCTAACAACCATTTTTCATAGTAGCAAAAATAGTCCTTGTAAATTACTCAATTTTTGGAATAATGTTTAAGTTTGCTAACAATTATTTTTCCTATTAGCAGAAATAGACCTCGTAAATTATTGAATTTTTGGAATCATGTTTAAGTTTGCTAACAACCATTTTTCATAGTAGCAAAAATAGTCCTTGTAAATTACTCAATTTTTCGAATAATGTTTAAGTTTGCTAACAATTATTTTTCCTATTAGCAGAAATAGACCTCGTAAATTATTTAATTTCTCGTAAGTTTGCTAACAATTATTTTTCCTATTTAGTAAATTATTTTATTTTTGGTATAATTTTTAAGTTTGCTAACAATTATTTTTCATAGTAGCAAAAATAGTCCTTGTAAATTACTTAATTTTTGGAATAATGTTTAGGTTTGCTAACAATTATTTTTCGTATTAGCAGAAATAGACCTCGTAAATTATTGAATTTTTGGAATAATGTTTAAGTTTGCTAACAACCATTTTTCATAGTAGCAAAAATAGTCCTTGTAAATTACTTAATTTTTGGAATAATGTTTAAGTTTGCTAACAATTATTTTTCCTATTAGCAGAAATAGACCTCGTAAATTATTTAATTTTTGGAATAATGTTTAAGTTTGCTAACAACCATTTTTCATAGTAGCAAAAATAGTCCTTGTTATTTACTTAATTTTTGGAATAATGTTTAAGTTTGCTAACAACTATTTTTCGTATTAGCAGAAATAGACCTCGTAAATTATTTAATATTTGGAATAATGTTTAAGCTTGCTAACAACCATTTTTCGTATATATATAAATAAATAGTTAATCAAATTATTATATATTAAATTATTATATTTAATTGAGCAGCCTTATATAGCCTCTCAAAACGCTGCAGAACGGTCAAATTCGTTTAGTGCAAGATTTCACCCACAGATGTCATTATTAGTTAACTAAAACTTTAAATAGAGTTTTTTTTTCGTAACCATCAACTGGACTTGTGGAGCAGTGGTTAGGTGTCCGAACGTCGCGCATGAAAATTGGGGCATGGTATCGAATCCCACAGCTTGACAGAATATTTTTTGAAAATTAATTGTTTTTACACATAATAAAATAAAAATGTCATGATTTCAAAAATTCACTCATGACGTCAGAGAAAAATGAAGAAATGAATTAATGACGACAGCGGGGCAGGATGGGGGGGAGGGGGACCGTCTTTCTTGACGTCATCGAAAAGGCGAAATCGCGACCATAATATATAATATACAAACGAAAAAAGTATGTATTTAGTATGAATAAAAAAATGGTTGACAGCGGGGTTGGGGCGGAGGAGGGGGAGGGAAAATCGGGGACAATTTACAGACGGACGGACGGACGGACGGACATTAACGACTATTAATATATAGATGGTCTAAGTTTTAAGGATTCTGTGACTGGCTGTTAAGTGTCATAATGAGGACACAATTACGATGTAAATGATTTCCAAGATATTGCAGACGGTAAATAAAAAAGTTTGAGAACAAACCTGGCAACCGCAGACAGGCAGGCGAGCATTCTAATGTGCGCAGAGCATCCCGCTCTGCACCTGCGCAGCTGCCGGATGTCCTCTTTTTCCCGCGCATTCATATAAAATGGCCGACACTCGCCGCAAGACAAAATGGCCGAGCGGGAATGAATTCGAATGAATAATGCCGCGGCACGCGATAAACCGGTTGCAATTCATTCAACGTCCTGGCAGATGGACAATGACAAGATAATTTATACAATATGATGCATTTATTTGACATACCATTGACATGATTCGGGACGGTTAAATATGTTAGACATTTTTATGTACACGCATTACTCACAATCAGATACAGTTTTGGTATTATTTGAGTGGCAGCCCATTTTAATATTTAATGAGAGTACAAACTCATAAATTTTGAATATAATGATACAACGAGAACAAGTTTTTGGTACTAATACAACAATATGATTTCGTTAGTTTATATATATATATATTTTTACAGTGATTGAAAAAAAAAATATGTTTTTCAACTCTCCACCACAGAGACAAAATATAATATTTCATACTTACCCATTTATTTTCAAATTCTTTGGTTATATGTTGTGTAGAGAAGACGATATTTTTTTATTAGTTTTCTCTCTTTAAGCTTAATGGAGTATTTCATCAGTAAATGTTTAACAAGTACTGATTAAATCAGTTTCTCAGCGTTGTTTTCTTTATACAGAAGTTTCGAATGCAAAAATATTGCAAGAATTTGAAATAACCGAATACTGATAATTTAGGGATAACATTAGATGGATATGATAATAGCAACATAGTTATTTATGTATACATATTATATATGATTGAAAAACAATGCAAAACATTGTCATATCAGGAATTGAGCCCTTACTTATCCACTAGATAAGATGATATTACTCTCTCGTTTTTTTTTTATAAATTGATGTAAAAAGAGAAACAGATTGTCTATAACTTGCTCGAGAGTGAAGTTTAAAAGTTCTCTAAAAATACAGGTGATCGAGAATCCAAAATATTGTTTTGGGGAAAGCTTATATGAGTTTAGCTTCACATTGTTAGATTAAGGTTAAAATCATTTTAATTTTATATATTGTCAGGTTTCTTTGTCGATTCTTTCTGAAACTTAATACCAATAGGCAGATTTTGAATAAGCAATATTATTAATAAATCAGTTATTTATGAACAATTTAATACAAGCGTCACATAATTTTTAATGCGCTAATATGTAATATCGAATACAAAACTGTTGTTAAGACATATGTATTTTGTATATCTCTGTAAATGAAAATTACGTTTCGTGACGAGAGCGGTAAACTGATGGGCCTTTTTAATTCGCATTCCCCACCTGTTCATGATATCAGGGTCTATTAATCAATGGCTATTGACTCGAAGATAACTGTTTCCGCAGGGCTTACTTCACCTGCTTCAGAATAATCAGTAAACGCGCCACGATCACTCCTAATCAATGTCACTTTTCAACATATTTAGGGTTGCCAATATGCTTAAAAAATAAAAGTTGTAAGTGACACGATGAAACAACTGATTTTGATATTAATGTCAACAATGGTATTCAGGCATAGTTAATAAAGAAATAAAAACAATAATTGAATAGTTTTCGATAAATAAAAAATAATTGTTATTCTAGTGACAGATTTAATCTGCTTTTCATGATGTAAAGTATCGTTCAAATTTTGGTGATTGCAAAAGGGTTTGAGCAATTTAAATATTTTTTGAATACATACAGACTTATTTATTTATTTATTTATTTAATTAACATTGCAAAAGGTTGACAAATTATAAATTTAAAACTTTTAAAATGGAGAAAAAAAATAGTACAATTTAATATTAAAATCAGTAGAAAAAAAAAATGGCAAAGAAGTCAACTGAGTAAGCTCCGACGAACTCTACTTTAATACATAAAAAATAGTATTCGTCGGAACTCACCCACGTCTACGTGGAATATGTCGACATCCGAAGCAATATTGTTGAACACCGTTAAAGCTCTCCCCAGTGGCATCCCCATTGGCAGGCTGGTTCTACACCTTGGGAGAACAAACAATTCATGTCCACGATTTCTCAAAAAATAATCAGGAACATTTAGATATGTATATACAGAAACGAGACATATTTTTAACATAAGTTACGTTATTTTTGATAGGATGCTCATCTTAGATTCACAGCCAGTAGAATAATACTGATATTAATTTTATTGTGATCATTAAAAAATATCACAACGTGATTTAGCTATGCAATCATTTGTATTTTTCCAACAGTCGTTAAAAAATAATTATTCTTTGCACCCAAAGTCATATCGAGGCCAGAGCGTGCTAGGGCATTTCTTTAAACAGTTATCATAAATATTACGTTCCATAATTTTTTTACGTTAGAAAAAAATATTAAAATGGAAAGAATGTAAAGTGTGATTTGGATATAAGACTTGCAACCTACCATTTTAAAACTAAGCAAGCATCACTGGCTCAGTTTGGAAACCATGTGTCGTAATAATGCTTCAACAATTCATTAACAAGAAGTGGTCATTTAACTCAAAAACTAACAAAAAATAAGCATTTTATAAGGATTCTAATGTAATAATGCTAAAACTTAATTATGTTTTTTATTCATAGCAATATTAACAACATAGTCAGTAATTTATTTATATATGTGTTGCTAGAGTTCTAGATAGCGTTAAAAATTACGATATTTTACAGTAATATTTATTCGACAAATAAATTTGCGCCCCTGGTGCTTATGTTCAAACGAGTACAAAACCCGTTCACCATGAGATCTTCGCTGATTCAATTATCGAATTAAATGTAGAAATGCGAGTAGAGATGCACTAATTTCCTCCAACAAAGGGCTCGCTATCAATTTAGTCGCCAGCCTACATACACAGTTGTTTATGAGGATTGCAATAGCATTGTTTAAGCTGTTTTTCTAACATTAAAATGACAATATGAGCTATGCCTAAAAAGGCGTTTTCTGCAAATTGATTTATTTGTAAGAAGATTCGATCAAGATTGAAAAATTTCAAAGTATTTGTGAAAATAAGCGATGGTAAAAATTACAAAGATATTAAATTGATATATTATACATCTATTAGATATATGTAGATAAAAATATAATTGACGTTTCTAAGTTATGTCCACTCTCAATATGTAGAATACTTATTTCCAATGGAGCATTGTTAAACGAAAATTGGTTGTAAGTCGCTCAATCTTTCCCTCCAGTAAAAGATGGGCTTAGAGAAAGACGGAAAGTAAGCTAATCGCTCACTCCACGAGATTTCGAACGGGATGAAGAGCAATGAAAACTTACATTTATCCATGATTTTGAACACAAATATACAAACTGATAAAGAATGAATGAAGTAATGTTTACATCTAAAAGTTCAACAACATGATCTCGTAATCGAGCTTGAACCACTCTGTTGTTAAATTTAAATAATTATATTTGCCGCCTGTGTGGCAGAATGGTCAACGTCGTTGGCTACCGCTACGGAGGTCACGGGTTCGAATCCCAGTACGGACAGTTTTATAAATTGATTTTTCAATCGATCTATGAATTTCTGTTCAAAGGCATGGATGTTTGTGATGTCTTGAATTCCCTCCTCCCACCTATCCTATCCTGTGAACGAGGCGTACCGAGAGCGATTAACTAATCACTAGTCCTCTCCTAGTCTTTTCTTTCTATTCTTACTCTCTTTGGAAAAAGAGAGGTTGAGCAACTGATTAACAAGCAGAAACACTTCTGTCGAGACAAACTCCATTAGGAGTCCATATATGCTCCACATTGGGAGCGGACATGGTAAAATATATATATATATATATATATAAAAAAAAAACATTTAGTCATCAGGCTTCTCTATGATAATACCATATTTCACAGTCCATAGTCGATCATTGCCTCATACTTTTGTGAAATATATTGGGTTATACGTGCAACCGCTGCGTGAATTTCTGTTCTGTAAATTAAAAACTGTATATTATTATAAATTTACAACTTAAAAAAAGGAATTATTGGTATGAAATCTTGAATAACTTGTTGAGTAATTACTCCATCCTAAGTTATCTATTCGCCCCTTTTTACTCTACCATTAACAGAGAATAATGATTTCCTTTGTGTTAGGTAAGATCATCTTGAGTCATAACGGATGACGTTCATGTGTCACATGCTATAGATTTGATATTTAACATTGCTAAAATACGATATAATTTCTAAAACATAAAGTGATGATTTTTTGCAGTATTTTCAGAAGCAGTTTGCATCTTTAACATTTACTATATATAAAACAATGATAAATGTAGTCAATGCATATACCGTATAGCGATTATAGTGGTCGTGTCTTGCATAATATTTTACGTGGCAGTTTAACATCAAATCTAATACTAAATAGTGAAATGGTGAACACCAATTTCCTCTTGTGACTTAACCGCTTCAGTACCGTAAGGCCACTGTTGGCCGCTTCATAAGAACGGCTTGAATACCGTAAGACCACTGAATAAAAGGAATGTAACTTGAAAATATTAAACTATATATATCATTTTATAAGTAAACTTTTAATATTCATAAATTCAGTCCTATTTTTTAAAACTATTCAAAAATTATTAAAAACATGCGGTAGGTATGTGAGTGAATGTTTTTTTTAGCTTAAAACATCGCGGTACTGAAAAGGCAACTTACAATGCATCATATAAGACTCGCGAATGACAGCAAATATATTAGGCAAACTTTTTTCTTAAACGTAAACTCTTTGGGGGCTCTGCAATAAATTAATTGTCAAATTTAATTAGACACATAAGACATCCAAAACAAAAATTTGTCGGGCTTAAATTAAAATTGACACAACAATGTTAACTCTATGGTAACAATGGCATGCACAATATCAGCGTAGACCTTGCGTAAGTATGTTGCACCACGCAGCACACCCCTAAAATCGGGTAGGTGTTACGATGAGGGACTAGATGCGAAGGCACACCTCAGCAGACTGCGAAAGGCTTTATAATGCGATAGAAGTAATTGGATTTAGAGCAATTAGGATTTGGATCCGTTTTGATTTTACGGTTTGTTTGACGTTGAAGAGATGTGACGATTTGGCGGAAAACAGATGCGCGGATATTCTTTGTGTCATTAATGGTATTTTATTGCCATATGATGCTCTTTAAATAACGCTTCATACTGGCGATAAAAATCAACTCGAGCACCGTCATCAGCACATTTACAGCTTATTTTAAATATAATGGGATAATCAATTCTAAATCAGCAATAAAAAATATCTAAATCAAATCCTATACAGAAAAAAAATAATATATCATATGTATCATTTGTTCGTTAGGATGAAGCTATTAACGCTCCACATAAATATGACGTCACGCTTACTTTAAACAAATTGCACTTTTTACGACAAATGGGTAGGGCAGGGTTTCCCAAACTTATTGTGCAATGGAATACTTTGCAAATCTAGAATGTAACCGGAACACAGCAAATATTTGAGGTCGGATAAATCAAAATAGTAAAAATATTGAAAAGAATATATATCACTCAATCACTTATTATTTATTGATTAATTATTTTTAAAACATGTTCCATAAAAATATGAGTAAGCTAAGCTATTAGTGATTAAAAATCTCCGTTTGTGACTAGATATTTGACGTTTTAAACATCAGTGGAGATTTACCATCACTCGATTTTTTATATGAAGTAGAAGATATTTAAATGTGCTGCAGCGTATATTGTCATTCCAAATGTTTGCGGAACACTTATTGAGTACCCACGGAACACCAGTGTTCCGCGGAACATAGTTTGGGAAACACTGGTAGGGGATGGTTATAATTGTGGTGTCACATGGTAAGCATACATAACAAACACATATTTAAAAAAAACTACCCTAGTCTAGAGATACCTCTTAAGTATTAAACAAATAAGGGAAGCAAGTTTAAAAAATCTGACGGTATTACGGCATGTTATCAAAGAGTAAGAGCAGTGTTCTTCAACCTTTTTACATTCGCTTACCGTTAAAAATTGGTAAAAACATTTTGCGGACCGGCATCAATCAGATATACATAATTTTATACAATCAGTTTTTTACTTACGACTATTTGAACTTACGACGGAGTATAATTTAGTAAAATTATGTTTTTCTCCAGTTTCTGCCTGAAATTCTATAAAATAATAATTTGGTTGCGGGTAACCAATATAAATATCACAATTAGACGTACATATATATATATAGATGAATACGTTTAATTTGAATGTCATTTATTGGATTTATTTTAAATGCTTTTGTTTTTTTTTGTAAGATATTCGACTCATTGCCATTGTAACTTACACCCAAGGGGGCGAGTCAAGAATTGACTGTACATGTTTGCTTAGGATAATAAATTCAAAAATTTACAATTAACACGTCAATTCAATGTAGCATAGATTTTTATTTATTAAAGGTAACAAAAATAATTTGTACGACATTTATTGCTTCCTTTTTGTCATTAAATTTTCTGATTTTCAGTAAAAAAATAAGTAAAAATCAGTCGATTTTTTTTTTGAAACATGAAAGTATTCGCGTACCGGTGCCGGTCCGCGGACCATATGTTGAAGAACACTGAGATAGAGGACGGCCCCAAAATGGAAATGGCGTGATGTAAATAATCAGGTGATTAATGTGTTTTGTGTAGTCTGAAAAAAATAGTACAGTCCATTTAAATCTAATAAAATAAAGAGACAACAGCTGTTGTTAATACAGCTGTATTGAATTCAGAGTACCAGGGTGGTATAAGTTTCTGACGGTAGTTAGACCAATTGTAATAGGCAGGGGCAAGGGTATAAGTAAGCCAAGTGACCGGCCTAAGTAATCAATATTAATCACACCTTGGCGACAGACCCTCGTGACGTCACGCCATCTTGCCATCGTAAATTACCAATCAGCCGTCTGGGATATTGTGATGTAGGTATAGTCGATGTACTGAATCCTATTATGAGAACGAACAGTGGCAAGTTAGTGGGGCAACGTTTAAACTATGATAATAACAGTTGAACATGGTAAGCAAATATTAAAGGTAATATATCTCTCAGCATCATAGGTCACAGACAAGCTTTTTGACGTGACAACGTCTTATAAATCGATGACGCCCGCTGCACGCACGAAAAAACATGACTCATTGTCCCGTTTGTTGCGTTGCGCCGAAGGCAAGCGTGCGAGCGAGAGCGCGGATAAGCGATAGAGAGGCACGATCGGCCTACCGTTCGGATTGTGCCGCATCTATCTCTAGCACATTGTTACTTGTAAATAAACTGTTCATCAAAGTAATAAACATATTTGAATTAATGAGTGCGAATAAAATATATCAATAAAAAATTGTAGATTTCATTTCACTCCTTCTTCGTATCCATACAAAATAATGATAATTCAATAAAAATGATTCCATTTTATTCATAAAAGTATGCAATCATTTCATCAATGTTTTCTTATGACGTTGTCACGTTAAACTATCGTCCGTAAACCGACTTTACAGACAACCAATTTTTTTCGTTTAATAACCATTTGTTTTTCGTAAATTATAACTGCCTGTATGATTTGTATGGGACTCCGAATAAAGATTCTAAAAATAAATTCACTGTATCAATTTATACATTTATATTTTTATACTATAATTAAAAAATAATTGTGAAAATTTAACTGTATAAAAAAATACATAATTTGAGTCGCACCATACGAAAAACTGCATATTTATGGCTGTCTTGTTTTATTTACCTTTGATATCCTGTTTCCTTGACAACTTGGCACTTCTCTCTTGAAAGTCTGCCGACCCCTGTCTTAGCCGAATAGAGCTTACCTCAACAGACGTTTTACTATGAGAACAGCTTGCTAATCAGCTGCTCAAACTTTGGACATGGTTAAGAGAGATGGGAATAAATGAACTAGTTGTCAGCTAGTCGCTTTCTCTACATTCCGTTTTTATGATCGGACATGCGAGATAAGAATCTAAAATTGACAAATAAGTCTGTGAACACAGGTCCATGAACCGAATCTAAATAATTCTTAATAAATATAACATGTTTATTTATTCCGTCATTTGTTTCATGAAATAACTGTTGTATTTTGATCATTAATTTCAGCTAAGATACCTTACCATTTATTATATTCTAAGAATCTAAGACAGACACGGGCAAACCGCGGCCTGCGAGCAATATTATATTTTTGAAAAAAGTTCACGTTTTTATCTTTTAACGCCTTTTTAAACAAATATTGAAAATATATATAATAATCGTTATTTTTGGTTCAACTTATATACGTGAACAAACATTTTCAATCATGAACCTCTTTACAATCAAACATCACCGATGAACATTAACAAGCCGTTTTAAAAATCTCAACTACAAAATTAGCACCATAATTAAAAAAGAAATGTTAAAAGACATAAAACAGTTCCATTTCTCTCATTACATTGTTTTTTTTTTCATGATAAAAAATGGTGTACATATAAAATGGTATTTTACTTGCGGCCCGACGCGCATTTTGAATTTCAGAATTTGGTCCTTCATTCGAAAAGTTTGCCCCCCCCTTGATCTAATGCGTGGTTTTTTTAATGTTTCAAGTTGACATATTTTTTGATCGATACAATGAAGTATTATGTTTTGGAATAAATAAACAATTTATTAATAATTGTGTTTAGTACTTACATGATTATGGCTGCTGCATATTGTTACAAACTCTTTGATATATTGTTAAATATACTTGCACTGACAGTTTGGATCTGTATTATTCTTGTCATCGTCATACAACGAATTTTGTGTGATGCTAGTTATCTTCAAATATTCTAACAAGCCATACAATGCAGTGCACCAAGTCATTTTCATAAATAATTAATGAAGCTTATACAATTCATCAAACAAACTGTCTATTACCTTCTTAAATGAAGCCTATTTGCGTTTTTAAAAATACATCAATACAAACCCAAACATACAAATAGTCATTTTTTGGACGTCCAGGCTTCATTGCAGCAGACCAAAATAAACATTATGCCCGTCTGATTGCTGAAACTCGTGTACAAAGACTTATACTTTAGTTTCAGTAGAGATGTTTTCATAATTAAAGCGTTAATAATATTTCGCAGACGGTGTTTGAAAATATGATCCGTTAAATTATTTATGAGTGTATAGTTCAGTGCTGTAATGAAGTTTGGACGCACTTCACTTGTTAAATGAGAATTACTTAGTTATTCAAAATTGGAACAGTCAATAAACATTATTTATTGGAAAATTCTCTTTGTAAATTCTAAAGGTGTATCCAATTTGGTATGATATATTAAGGTGAATCCACAGTTGTATAGTTACACAGACATGTTACTTTGCATGTATCATTACAAAGGAGAGCTACATGTAAATTTAAATCAATGTCGGTGTTTCAATTATTCAAAGATTCAATACATTTAAGGTTTTCACAAAAATCAGCTTTACGATATAGACTCGTATATATTTATTTTATATGAAGGTATTTAATATGAGATGTACCGAATTGAATTGAATCTTTTTTTGTAAAACCGGTATTAAACAAAAAACGCTGGTTATTTATTAAAATACTAATACTGATATATTCGTCCAGTATTGCAATTACTGATTTTGAGCGTCTGTCTCTAAAGAATTAAAACAATAAAATTTACTTTAAAAACAAAAACATTACTCAAAATAGTCACGTACGCACTTAATCAAATTCCTTCATTATTCACTATTTATTGTTGTAGTACGCTGCAAAATGGTTGTAAGAAAATATTCAATTTTGAATTTACCATAATTTTCCTTTGAAGCTTAGCATCGATAAATTGAACAGTGATACTCAAGTGTTTCTTAAAATATGACCAGTACAAGGGTTTTGTAGATAAATTAGTGCTCTTTTGACTTAGAGACCATTATTTTAATGTCATAACATCAAAGCTAAACGTCTAGTCTTTACATAGAAATAAAACGGATTTTGGAAGCCCAACGACGATATGTTGTTTTGGTATTTTCCTGTTATCCAGAGATATTTTTTATTTGTGAATTCCAAAGTAAAATTTGATTTAAGAGGTCGAAAAATTTATTTGTTTGGTTAGTTTTGTTAGTTAGGATTTTTTATTATATTTTTAAAATGGCTCCGGATAACAGGAAAGTACATGTATTTTTATTGCTTCATAATTATAGTTTTAATTTTGATTAGAACATTTAAAACCGTGCAAGTTGTAGTGTAACTGACGGTTGGTTAGGAGAAAAAAAGATTGGTGCATTAAATTTAAATACATGAAAAGTATTGTAAATTGTATGATCTTGGTCACAAAAAATAAATAACATCGTCCCAAGATAGCAAACATAACACCCAAATTATATATGAATATATTTAATAAACTAGAATAAGTCAAAGTAAGGAATCGAGGCTTGATTGAACCATCGATGTTCCTAGTGTGAAAGAATACTCACAGCATACAAGGAGTGAATAGGTTTTCTGGAATTGATGCAAACTACAAAAAAGATCCACATGGAGTCTTTGTTTCGATGATAACATTTCGATGTATGACATATTGATAATCAAATAAAATTGAACTGTGGCAATATTGTAAATTCAAGGTTTCTGTGGAAGCTTTTTCTTTTGTTACCATGTCAAGTTTTACTATAGAGCATATGAGCTTTTAATGGAGTTTATCTCAATAGCGTTGATTACAAATAACTGATTGTTACTCAGTCGCACAATCACTCTTTCTTGTTGTGAGTAAGGAAAGAATTATGAGATCAAAACAGGAAATGGGTTGAAGTAGTCACTCTGACTACGCCCCGTTTCTATAATTCGAAAGTTAGGTGTCTGGGAAGAAAAAAATACGTATGATCCTTTGTGAACCAACACTCGAATCGGTGAACGCTTCAAGAGAAGAAAACGACGTAGCACACAGCTATTGACTCAATATTTTCTTTTTTGGTAACGTTTCACATGAAAAAACGTAAAACATCAATAACAAACTGACAAGAATTTCCATGAGTATTACACAATAAGAACGCAAGCAACAAACAAAAAATGCGATAGTAGAAAGCAAAATAATAATATGATATCATAATAACAATATATATGGCATCCAAAACGCATCAAACCAAGAAAAAATATAGAAAGACTCAGGCGCGGCTCGTAAATCAAATATCTGGGGGTGTTGCGGTAGATTAAAATAAAAAAAATACATTTGGACTATATTTGTTTATCGAAAACTGCTCAAAATGTATGTGCGTCATTTTCTGATATTATAACCGCGGTGTAAGATATCAATTTATGTACATATTTACATAATATTACATTTTTTAAAATTTACCTGGGGGTGCTGCAGTTCCGCAGTGCGTATGGACGAGCCGCCACTGGAAAGACTTTACTATAAGTTGAAAATAATAATAGTTTTGATTATTTTTTGTATTATTATATGTTTTATATTTCAGCCGCTTCTAAGAGCCTTTCTTGTCTTCTTTTTTTTTCCAAACATGCTCGGTCTGATTCTTCATAATTCATTTTTTTTATGTAGACGTCGATTTTCAGCCTTACATTGTTTTGCCAATATGTTGTTGAGGAGTTTTGTTTCTTGTTTACTATTTTTTCAATACTTTTTACATGCTTTGCACATAAGAAATAAAATTGTCCTACAGAGACCCATTATATTACAGGAGACCCATCAAATAATGTGTACAGCTTGTAATTCTGCCCTACCCGTCGTGCAATAGTAAGTAAACAAAATTATTACAGTGTATTCAATGGTATCATGAAATAAAACGCTCATGGAGTTTTAATAGTAATTACTGCATTGTTGACCTGTAAAATAATACTTAAATAAAGGTGTTTGGACAACTTAAAAAAACATTTTTGTTGTCTGTAGTATGAGCAATGCGTCACAATGCCAGTTGTTTAATTCATGAATATGGATCATAAGAATTTTTTTACCTTTGTTTAAACAAGAGTTTTTTTACTAGAAAGCGATAAAACAACAAATTAAATATATATATATATATATATATGCCGTTTTGTGTAAGGTAATTTAAAGACAATGTAAAGAGATAAAAAAAAAGAAAAGAGTTGCTGCAAAAGATTAAGTGTTTACAGAGAATGAAAAGGTGAGAGAAGTATCAGTTTTATTGCTTATTTGACTTTTGGTTCTGTTAGAAATCGCTAGACTGCTACATAGTTTTCGAAAAACATTAAACATCTGAAAGTTTACAGCGTGCTACGTCGCTCGGAGACATTGTATAATAATTTATATTCGAGATTACCTGCGAGACAAAAACCGTTTTGGGAATCATCGCGTCGTCGGTTTGTTGGGGCGAAGTTTAGATCGCAAAGTTCGCAAACCGAGCTGCAAGTGTAATAAACGTAAATATCTCACGACCAACTTATCCTCGAACAACCTGACAAATGACTTTGATACACAAAACTTGTGGGCGCAATCACGGCACAACGTCGGATACTCAATTCTGATTGTGGGCACTCAAAACGTTTCTAAGGTCTGCAATTACTTTGATTGTTTCTTGGCTAACGGGTTGTTGTGAATATAAAGTAAGGATCGGTTTATTGCGCTTGTAAAGCGATTTTACGAAACTTGGCCGAGATAAACAGTTGAAAGTTAGAGGTAATATTTCTAACCTAAAATAGTTTCCAGCACTTTTATCCTAAAGTTGTAAGAATAATATTATCGATACGATATGCTTTATGATTGATTTAATATATGGATCTTGGAAACAGTGTCGGAAGTCTCCATGTTTTGTCCAAAATGAGTTGACTGACACATGTCATAGTGTAGAGCTGTCAATTCCGCACGAAAGAGTTAATTAAATTAAAAAAAATAATGTTGCGATATGTATATTTTCAAATAATTAGAGCAACTGTTAACATAGGCATGTATTGAAAACACAGCAGCTATTCAACAGATTTCACAAAAAATGAAAATAATATTATAATAGCAAGATAAATACTTTGTTATCATATCATTGTTATGTTTACTCGACACTATGTACTATGTTAATTTTCTATGCCATACTGGAATGTAACAATTGTAACAATAACTTTTCAACGCCTAAAACCGATATCCTTCTCCTTCCATTCAGTTACAAATTTAAGTTCAAATCGAACGGTCGTCGATGATGTAGAAACTATTTTTATACTCACGTGAATTGTATTCGATTATAAGATTAGTGATTAATTTAAAAAGTGTACAATATTGATATATGGAATAAATGTTAAACCAACATTGAAAAAGTGTTTCAGTAATAATTATATCCATAACATCATAATATTATAATATATTCTAAGCAACTAAAGTCTGAAAAAAAATATTATGCCTACGGACTTAATATCAATGCTAAAAGGTGAAACTACGAATCCAATATTGAGCTCTGCGAACTTTAATAAATCACAACCATTGCAAATATAGCACTGGAGTCAATATAGTGCAAACAGAGTACTCCCGATATGGAGTACATGGACTCCTAAAGGAAGGGATCTTAACATAAATAATTTTATGAGAACTGCTTGTTTTGCAATTATTCAACCTGACTATTACGCAAGAGAGTAGAGACAGGAGGATTAGTGACTATCACTCTCGTTACAACTTCTTTTAAGGATGAAAGAGTGGAAAGGAAATTCAGAGAGAAATTTATTTCCTTGAATAGGAAAAGATTTAATCTCGTAGGTCGTCGAGACTGCAATCAACGATTTGTGTACGCACTGAACAATAATTTTTAAATTAAAAAGCAGAGTAATCACAATGATTATAATTCTTATCCAAATATTACAATACAGTTTTTTTTAAATATAATTTTATAGTTATTAACACAAGTTAGTGTTTCATTAGGTGACGGTCTCTGACACCGTCTCCAACAATGTCATCTCCGAAATTCAAAAAGATTTTTTTACATAATTGTATATATGTGCGTCATGCAATGTCTTGAAACAAGGACCAATTTATATAAAACTAATTTTATGCAGATCAACTCGGATACACTGACGTGGAAAAATGAATGAACCCGTCTTACAAGGATTAAGTGAGATACCTCACGTCATTGATTATTTCCATAACAGTACCAGCTTTACCCCT
Organism: Himalopsyche anomala; assembly: GCA_031772345.1. Taxonomy (NCBI): domain Eukaryota; kingdom Metazoa; phylum Arthropoda; class Insecta; order Trichoptera; family Rhyacophilidae; genus Himalopsyche; species Himalopsyche anomala. Next base: position 17,899,857 of record CM062832.1, on the reverse strand, counting down.
CAACAAAAACTTACACTATCGTTTAAATGTACATATGACGTCAAATGGGTTTTTCAAGAATTTGACAATTTATATTAAGCTGATATTAATGTAGAATAACATATTAAGCTGATATTAATGTAGAATAACTCGGATACGCTGACGCAAAAAAAAGTTTTCGAAAGTATCGACAAAGATGACAGAGCCAGATTTTAGCAGAGCTCTTAAATGATAATCATTTAATCATACAAGCTTCTGTTAAGAAAAACTGAGACCCCAGCTTTTTTCTCAAAACTTATGTTATTTTAATTATATTAAATTTATAAGTAAAAGCCTTTTTTTAATTCTTGGGAATGATCTGTAGTACCATGAATGCAATAAATGCATTAATAATTTTAGTAGTTTGTTTAATAAAGAGTACTGCATTCATTGTGCAGTGGTATTACTTTTCATAAAGTCATACAGCATTGCAGTGCAGTGTGGTGCGGCAACTTTTTTAATATGAATGTGTTGAACTGTAAGTCAGGGGCGGCACGTGGAATGCCTCAACACTGAATGAATATCTTAAATAAATTATTGACGGATGCACAGCGTATAGTGGTGTGCAAAAAGAATGCCGGATATAAACTGTGGAGAGGTGGAAAAACTTGTCTGTATTACTTAGAAAAACTAGAAATAAAATAAAATTACCAACAAATAAGTTATATTGCGATATTCTCATTTCTTGCCGCCATTAATCCTAAATACGGGAACATAAATTATAATAACATCTTGTGTGTTCTTAAACTTATACTGTTATCTTTACCATCTCTGAAAAATAGGTTGTAATCAGTGATGTGCTGTTATGGATTCGCACCGGCTCTGTCGAGCCGGTTGCTAAACTAATTTTGATTCGAAGAGCTGGTTATTAAAAAAAGTTTTTTTTCGTAATTATCGTAATTCCAAGATCGAATTTTTATACGACCACAATACTTAATCCGATATAGATAAAGTAAAAACTTGCGGACGTTTTGTTTGCATATATCTATGAAGGTACTCGTACGTGAATATTCAATATATATCAGACTAAATGATCATTAATTTGATAGGTTTGCAACTTACTTAATTTGACTCCACACCATCCTTAAATCATGTCTCAGAAGTCACCATCAGACAGCAGATAATAGAAGAATAAGACCCGTCATGGTTAATTAACGTCTTGCGCTCCGTTAGCCAGTATACTGCCATCGACACAAAATCTAGTCTGCTCGCATAGCCGGTATACAGTCACTGGTAGTCGGTCTCTTTGGAGCTTTATTTTTGATATTTCCCGAAATATTTCCAGGGTCTAATTTTGCAATAGTGCACACAAAGGATTAAAATATGCAAATTACAGTAGAGAGCAATGTAATTTGGAATGAATTGACGTAATGTAAATACATAATTTTGTTCTGTATTGAATACATATATTTTTTATTTTTAAAACAAAAATGTATACAAATTGGAGTTTGGTGTTTACCAAGGTGCTAGCCGGTTGATAATTTTTTAGCAACACATCACTGTTTGTAATTAGTTGTTTTTATCACCGTCTGTTCGAATAGTCCACGAAGAGTTCATATTATATACATTTTTGTTTTAAGGAAATAGCTGTAACATTTCAATACGAAAAAAGTGTTTAATAAAATAGCGTTGTATTATTCTACATGAGAAGAAAATCTACTATTTTATTTTGGACTATTTTCTTACGGGATAAAATAGTTCTCACAACATAAAATCTCCATATACTAAGTGTCGTGTAACGACTGCGTTGAAAAAGTTTAAAGAGTTTTGCAATATTACAGAACAACAGTTGTTGCGTCGCCTGCAAGTAGCATTCACTGCATATCTCGGGACGTGCCCGGCAGCCATATTGCTTTTGTTGATGATTTGCGAGCGCAAGATGGCGACTAGCAATCACATGTGCATTTTTTCAAATAGGAATGTAAATCTTAGCCCAGTTCGCCAGGCGTAATATCTCTAATTCTTTTTTTACATTATAGATTTTCAAAATTCAAATTGTGAATAATTCACGATGCATATTCATAAAATATTTAAATGGAAGAATTATTGTATTGTAGAAATTGTAAGGAAAAAGGACGTAACACACAAATGGGAAACTTTACAGGAGGCACAAAAAACGTGTTTCGATGTTTTTGGGCCATATGCAAATTATCAAGTATACACAACCTTGAAGTGCACGGAGACTTCTAAACTGGCGTTTAATTGACAAAATCTAATATTAATTAAAGAAATTGTCTAAGAAAAATCTTTTTATCGACTTTATTCTCGGTTTCTTTTTTCATAAGCTCATATTTTTTCAAACTTAAAAGCTAAATTTAGATACTAATTTGGCATATGCAGCTTACATCCTTTTAAAAGAACGTGTATCAACTTTGATACATTGTGATTATCGAAGAAAAGCTGTTTTGAAAAAACTGTGAGTTACGTCCTTTTTCCTTTCCTCAGTCGATTTGATAATAATCTATGTAACATAGAAAATGTCGATGCTAGAAGCTTTATTCTAAAAGTTGAAATTATTCATTTGTTGTTTAATCAAAACTATCAATCTGTTACTTACCAACTTCTGTCAGAACAGTGGAGCATATAGAAGCGACAGACAAGTCACACTTCTTAGACAGCGGAAGTCAATTTGCCAACCCCTTTAGTAACATGTGTTTTCATTGAAATATTACGGATAACATTCACTTTGCCCACTTAGGGTCTTGTATCCTATGACGACGTTGAAAGTGGCACACCGCGTTAAGTCCCAAAACATAATCGTTAACGAAATAACGTGCAGTGTCAATAGTTACTATCTTACGCAGCCTCTCATACTTCACATGTTAGTTCAGTTAGTGAGGGTTGCATTATCGTCATCACAGTTTCAAACGATGTGTCGCCTCTCACGTCAGACTATCGTACCCAAGGGACGCATATATGCGTAAATTAGTAATGCCAGCGCAGGAATAACCAACTTCACAATATCGTAATTATAGTATAGGTTCCTCCATTGCCCGTTGTTGATATATATCGTGAGTCGAGGCGTGTAGTCAGATATGTCAAAAATTGACATTTTGAGATACAGAAAAACTAAGATCAAAAAACCTGACTGAAAACACACCCGGCAAACTTTTTTTTAAAAACTGAAAATGCATCTTCTCAATACTATAACCTAAAACACACAACGAAGAATATTTTTTTGTTCGAATGGCTATGTAGGTATCTCATTTTCATTGTCTGTGATTTATCTATCTACACACCCAACCCACGATATATATATTTTATTATATTATCCATTTTTGGTCCCAGTGTAAAGCATATGCCTCCTAATTAAAATATCTTAACAGAAGATTTCTCTAGGAGAACTACTTGCTACTCAGTTGCTCAACGACAATTTGATAATTTGCCTATTCCTGTATTTTACAACAGAGGCAAAAGGTGTTTCACCACTGTAATATATTATATTTCCTGCAGGATTGTCTCTTCCAATGACAAGTAAATAATTTTTATGTAATGTTATTGTTATGAGAACAATTATTTGTATCTAACCCCTTTCCTGTGTCCAGCAGAATATGAAAGGAAAAATGCGGCTCATAATTTGAGGTTATAGAAAGTTATTAAGTTATATGAGTTATCATCGAAAAACAGCGTTACATATTATTAATGTACTATGAAATCTCTTTAAAAAATATAGTATTTTTATATTTTGATGGTGTCGTGAATCGCAATAATCAATAACTTTTTTTTGAAAAGCAAAAAAAAACTATAGTTCAATACAGTTCATTGTTCAGAATAGAATGTTTTTTTTTTGAAAATATTAGCTTTTAGCTGACTTTAATTGGATGAGTAGTATTATAATATACAAATTAAACCACAGTTTTGATTGACGCTGTGATCAATATTGAAATATATTATTCAAATCAATGTGTTCCAAATTTTGACAGTTCGGTATCTCTAGTTGGATGTAATAACTGGCTTAACAGCATTATCGCATTGTTGAATACTAGCCAGTAGCCAGTATGTATATATAATACAATACTTGAACTATCTGAGGAATCAAACCATTATGGTAATTCAACAACTCAATTGTATCCAGGGTTAAGTTGTCAATTGACTCAAACTAAAGGCTGACACGTACAACCTTTTAACAACAGCCTAATTAATTTTACATCATCGTCGTGAACGACTGGGAAAAGAAAATTGAAATTTTTTTATAATTATCGATTGCTTATTAATGGAGTTGTGCTATAAAAAGTTGGTTAGTTGATATAATCTTTACGTTATTTCTTTTTGACCATATACGAGTGCTTGAAAAACAACGGTGGCAGTTTTCATAATCCTAAAATGTTCGTAAATCAATTAAAACGTGGTTTTAAATATATTTTTATTAGTATTATCTTGCTATTTTATTATATTTTTTGAAATTCGTTCATTTTATAAATGCACGTTTGCTTTACAAAACTACGTAAACTTCCACTTTTGATGTAACTCGATTTTCATTGTTCAAGAGCCATATTTTTACAAAACTTATTTTCATCAAAATATGGAGACTGCCGTCTTTGTTTTCAAATACCTAATATGCAAGGGCTTCAAGAATGGCATGTAGTTAAATAAACACTATTGCGGTCATGTTTTAATCAACGAAAACATCACAGATATCCATATCTTGGACAGATATCTAATCATCGTTTGAAAAAAATACTTTTATGTATGTACTTGGATTCAAATCTCTGGACATCACAAAAAAGTAAGATATCAAAGACTCTCCGGCAACATGATCGACAGTTCTGTATGACAAGTGTATTTCTTTGAAAACATTTTATTTTTTAAAAAAATGGATCTTTAGCCTCGAATTGAACGTCATTAGCTTCTGATACGAGAGCTCGCGGGGTCTAATCCCAGTAAAGACAGTTTTATAAAATTAATTTCAGTACATTTGTGCTCAAAAGTATGATTGTCTAAAATTTCTTTCCACCCACTGAATCTTGAAAACGAGTGGAAGCGGGTGCAATATGTTAATCGTTAATCTTCGCCCTATTCTTCCATCCTTACTCTCTTTAACTCTTCCGGTTCGAAGCTCAAGAAATGCGACCCCAATACCCACATTTTCTTAAATATCTATTTTAATATGGGTGATACAATGTTTATAATTAAGGTATTCTTATATCATAGTTTTTTTGGACCTTTTGTAGTTTATATAAATACGCGATGCGATAACGAGATAAGCGCCCGCTTATCAGCGATCGTTTGTAAGATAACTGCGCTGAACGCGTCAGTTGCAAATTTATATTTGTATTGGAATGACGTCTTTTTTACGCGCAACTTAAAATATGATTATTTATTAAAAAAACAGGAATTTTGATTTAAAAAATGTATGAGGAATGATGCAGAGAGATATTTTAAAGCCCTTAGACTATTTTTTTTTTTAATTCATAAGAATAAGGCCAATAATGAGGAAACCACTGGGGTCCCTAAACGACCCCCATCGGCAGAGAAGTATTTTTCTAGTCTCCGAGCCGCGAGAGTTAAAAAAAAAAGCAACGAGCAATTCCTATAGAAAATGTCTGTTGAAATAAGTTCTTTAAGAGGTCTATTGCTTGGTCCGTGGCACAGCGGTCAACGTTCGATTCCCAGTGAAAACAGCACTTTTTATTTGATTTCTGTTCGAAGGCATGGATGCTTGTGATATCTTAAAAATTCATTCCCACCTTTCCAATACTAAAACAACGAGAAGTAGCGAGAGCGATTAGTTAACCACGAGTCCTGTTAACTAGCCATATCTTTCTATCTCTACTATCTTGGAAAAAAGAGACCTAGCAACTAAATAACAAGCAGTTTTTGTAGAAAAAAACTTCTGTTGAAATATCGTCTTTATGTTCTACACTGAGAGCGGACATAGTTACGAAAAGAAAAACTATCAATATTCTTTTTTTTAGCTTTGAAAAAAGTTTTAATGAATGAATAGCTTTCATATTTTTAAAAATGTTGAGTTGATAAATTGGAAGTTCTTGCCACAGGCAGAATGAAGCATATAATTTCTGTTTCATGATAAAGACGTTAATTTGTTTACAGAGGAACCCAGTATGCTTAAAACTAGCTTTAATTTTAACGATACTTTTTACTACGAAGTTTTTAAGAACAACTCGTAAAAATCACTGTAAAATGATTTACGATTAAGACTATGAATAATCTATAGGTAGCAATCACTCCTTATCCAATTCTATTGTTCCAGAGAAAATCTTATGTAAGTATAACACTGACGCTGTCAGTTTAAAGGATTTCAGACATGTTAAACAACTTCTTCCAATGAGTAAACTCATCAACAGTGCAGTGCCTACATACAAACTTAAAACTGAAACATTTAAATGCATACTGTATGCATACTAAAAGTACTAATTATTTTTTTTTTATGTTAATTCGATTAAACACAGACTTTTTACGCAATAGTTAAATTTAAATTATTCTTCCAATTTTAATAATTGATGTGGTGGTGGTAAAATGTTGCTGGTTTTATTCTGTAATCAAAGAAAGACAACCGGGGATTTTAAGAAACTTGACTTTAGGCAACATTCAAATTCACTTTTTTTTACCATGTCCGCTCCCAATGTGGAGCATATGGACTCCTAATGGAGTTTATCTCAACAGAAGTGTTTCTATGAGAACTGCTTGTTACTCAGTTGCTCAACCTCTCTTTTTCCAAAGAGAGTAGGAATATAAGAATAGGGCTAGGACAGGACTAGTGGTTAGCTAGTCGCTCTCCCTATGCCCCATTCATAGGATAGGATGGGAGTAAGGAATTCAAGACATCACATACATCCACGCCTTCGAACAGAAATTCATAAATCGTTTGATAAATCAATTTATAAAACTGTATACTGGGATTTAAACCCGTGACCTCCGTAACCGAAGCCAACGACGTTGACCACTAGACCACACAGGCGGCTTATTCACTTTTAACTGTTACAAAAATCTTCATTGTTTTTTTTATGGGTAGGTTACATTTTTTTGCCTTTCCACAGAATTATGGGTTTTTCAATCGATTTATAGAATTATATCGAAAAGAATGAATGTCTGTGATGGTTCAATTTGTTCTGACCTTTTCTTAAATTCTAACATAGTATGCTGAAAGAAAGATAAACTTAATAGTTTTAAGAGAGAACAATTCATCGGCCATTATATAATGTCCGCTTAGAGAAGGTGTAAGTAATTTTGTCATACTACTTTACCTGTCATGGCCACCACGCAATCCGTAAAGTTATCAATTCTTTTATGATTCTTGCTTCAGTCACAGAACTATCGGACATTTAGAATTACTTCTCACACATTCTAAATAGTTGTTTCTGAATAATTTAATATTACTTATAGTATTTATTTCCACATTATTAATAATATAAACAGTTTTCATAAAACAACGTTTGAGAGCTACAAGCTGTAGTTTATAATATTGTATTTCCAATTCCAGCCAGCGGCCAAGTTATATTATTTGTTGATAAGTTTTAAGCATAGCCACATCCTTCAACCGCTACTCTCTTCGTAAATAAATGCTAAAGATATGATGATTTACCATTTCTCGTAAAAAATCACCTGTTGAAATAATTTATAAATAATCTTTAAGTTCACATTAGTACCAAACTGTTTACAATTTTAGATAACTCTATCTATCTATGTTGAATAATAAAATTGATGTTAATTTTTGTATTTTTGGGGCACGTCCTTGCTCGCGACTATATGACATTTTGAAGGGAGTCATTAATTCTACAGAGAACTTCACCACCCAGGAACCACGACTTGAAAAGCTCTCTAAACCACCTTCAGATGATAGATTATCACTGCAGACGTAGATAGCTGATGCAGGGGGGTGTGTACCAAGTAATTTTGCATACATTTTATATATATCTCTTCGTTTTGTATGCTCAATTAGGCAAAATGACTTCAAATGTGGATTAATGTCAGCTGAGCCAAGATTTAGACACTGCGCCGCAAATAGACGAGCGGTAAAAGCTTAGTATATAATTAAAATTGACAACTTTGTTATTTATATGGTTGTTTTACTCAAAAACGGGAGTAAGTGCTTATATTATATTTTTTAAAATTCTGACTCTATTATATAGATATTGATTCTGATTCTTTTAGTTCTACATAACTGAACAATTAAATATGGTAGTTTTTTTTCGTTAGCGAATGTTTGAAAAAAAATATACGTAATGATTATTGTATTGTCAATTAATATTATATTATAGTACGACGATAAACCAAAAAGCCCTACATGTATGTAATTTAATAGTGCTGTTTAGACAAAAACAAATTGAAATAAAACGGTGTAGTGAAAAATTGGCATTGAAAAGAATTTCCAATAATTATAATCAATAAAAATTATGAATAAGTGAATTAAAACAAATTGAAATGTTTAACATCTCTAACATTTAATTACAAAGCTCATCAAAGAGTAACTTTAACTTTATTATAATAATTAAATTATATTTTTTAACAGTTGATAATGCTCGCCATAAGGAGCGAAACAGGTCCTGATCTTGGTAAGTAAAAGTGGAAATAATTACAAAGGAATATTGTGTTTTTCTTGATACCTTAATGCCTTTCCACCAAGTATTGACAGTGAGCACCATATAAAAAAAGATATATCATACAAAAAATACTGTACCTGTAAATTTAAAATGATTTTATTGCTGCATCAAAGCGTAGCAAATAATTTTAATAAGGAAATATATTAAAAATAAATTTCGCTTCTAAAACGCAGACTTAAAACCCTACGGAACTTTTATCGTTTAACGCAGCAAGAAATGAAATTGCATAAAATCTTGTCGTACATTTTCTAACACTTGCAAAGTCAAATAAGATCCCCTGATTGAAATTCTGGAATCGCACCTCTTGAAAAAGTAATTGAAAAAAAAATCGATTGCATTTCCGATGTGGAAATCTAGTTGAAAGTGCAAACGGTGCATATTAGAATTCAAAGCAAATACCAGGGCCCGGTGAGTCTTTTGCAGTGTGGGACCGGGGATGTACATATGTAAAAATGTTCATTTTTTTCTACACCTTTGGCAGTAATCTTTTTGCCGCTGTTGAGAAGTGAGTGAAACCTTACTTACAAAATCTTTTTGGTTATTTACGATGAAATTTTACCGAACAATACATATACATAAACTTTTGGTTATTACAATCAGAAAAAATTCAGGAAAACAACCTAAATATGATTTATTGACCGGGGTACATACGGCTGTATGTCGGTTATTTCTAACAGCGTAAAATTGACAAGTGTGTCAAATGTTGTAATATTTATTTCATATATAGTCATAAAAATACATACATATAAACCTTATTTGTATCTAGAAATTATTAAAATTTATTTTAAAACGTATCAAAATATGTAATGTTATTATTTTTGAATGTTAAGAATTGAAGTCACCCAACGTTTAGAAACTATTGAAGTTTTTATTGTGAAGGATTGAAATATTATGTCATTAATATTACTCATTTTATTTACAACTTCAAATAAATCGTATCATTAATTAATTCTGTTCTAATTATAATAAACTTTGATTGTCTCTTAATACAATGTTATAAATGTGTCTTTGGTAAACGATAAAAATAGAGTGACGAATTAATAAAGACAACTAACTCACCGTAAGTAATGTTGATGGTATAACGCACTAATTCACTCCTGATTTCACTGAACTTCCACCCTTAATATATAAGAATAGGTAATACCTACAATGACCACAAACACTGGGGTGTTTTTACAAGGGGTAAGTTGCATTAATCACTCTCGCATCAACGGCTCTTGATGGGATTGGAAATCATCCCCTAACACGAAGAAGGGAGTGAAGATTCTCAATTATATTGGCCAGTTGCTATCGCAATAATAATTGCCTTTCTAATAATCTACAGACGCCTAATTTGTCGAATCGTTTGTGAGAATCTTTGCAAGGGGGATGGTATTTATTGTATGCAATCACTTCAACATAAATTTCCGCTTATTTGACTATCCGATGTTATTAACATTCGTCATACTGCATTTAGTCTGCCTGGAATACCATGGTGATTGATATATATATAATATAATTTAACCAGCTGCGTGGTCGAGTGTTTAACTACATAACCTTGAATTACGGAAGTCATGGGTTCGAATCCCAGGACGGACAGTTATTATAAATTGATTTTCAATTGATTTATAAATTTCTGTCCAAAGACATGGTGGATGTATGTGTTGTCTTAAATTCCCTTTTACTATTTTTTTTATCCTGAAAACGGGTGTAACGAGAGCAATTATTTTATCACTAGTTCTGTCTTAGTAATATCTTTCTATCCTTACTCTCTTCGAAAAAGAAAGATTGAGGCACTGAGTAGCTAACAGCAAAAATCTTCTGTTGAGATACATCCATTACGAGACCAAATGCTCCACATTAGGAGCGGACACATATGTAAACATTTTTTTTTGTAAAATTAGGTGGTTGCAGAATAACTATTATATCAAGCAATTGAAATATATATTTAAAAAATTGTCTAAAAATAAAATAAATATTCTTCTTTAAGCATGTTCGCTACCCATATGAAGCATATGACACAGTCTCCCGACAATTGCTTTGCTTCCTTTCATGATATGCCAGCATCCCTCAGTTCCGCAGAGTTTATCCTATGGATAGTACCCGCCGATGGTCTAGGACGCCAGAATTCTGCCGGTTGGAAGAAGAGGCAATAAGAATTAAGGCTCTTCGGAGGCATCCGCAGCATGTAACCCAGCCAGTCCCGACGTATTTTCATGACCACTGACGTGAAAGGGTGGTGTCTGATAATCCCCAACCTTTTCAAATCTGTAGGCGTTCCTATGTTGAAACATTTTGGATAGGTTTTTAATGTTGATTGATTTAAATATTAAATGATCACATATTATTTCAAAAACCTATATAAATTGTTAGAGTTTTTTCAATTTCTTTTTCAATTAAAAATAAACACAAATAAAGTATATTAATAAACATAATTTGAATTGAATAACTTCTTCTCCCAAATATTCTTTACACCAGGCATGGGCAACCTTTCCTAGGTCTGGGGCCAAATTATTATGCTGTCTACGAGAGTCGAGTGCCAGACCAAATTATTAAACATAATAAAGTAATATTAAATTAAATAAAACACGTTGCTATTTCTTATATGGTGGTGATCACGAACTAGTAGAGTGGAGCCACTGCAAGCGCCCGTGTCATCTCCATTATTTAATTCCTCCCTGGAACTATTAATTTCTTTCTCTAATACTTCGCCTAGATGAATCAGGGCCGGAAAAATAGCTCGGCGGGCCGGTGGTTGCCTATCTATGCTTTACACGATAAAAACTATTTATTATTTGTAAGTCAAAATTATCTGTGCACTTGAATGTCTAAAGATTCCGAAAAGCGAAACTTGGTTCGTTAGTAACAAAAAATTCCTAGAAATGAACTGGAATTGAATGATTTAAATTTGATATTGAAATTCCATAAAGCTTCTTTGGTCAAATTTCTAAAATACATTATTCAATTGATTGATGATTGACGCACACATATTCATCATTCACACACTGCAAGCTTGTATATTTAAAATCCATTTTTATATAGTGTTACTGTATTTCACACACTTTTATACAGCATAGAGAATGTAAAATAGTGCAATAAGAGACGTCGCGACGGCGGCCGGAAAATCACTTTCGCCAAGTTTTCCGTCTGACTTTTCCGCTCGGTTTCATTTTCCTCTTGAGACGAACGCCTGATTTGAGGGCTGAGCGTTTTTTTTACATATAATGTGATGGTCAAATTCACTGACCGTATATTTACTCATGCATTCAATAAATAATTAGATATTTCTTCTTTAAAATGCTTAGAAATAAAAAGTGCACATTGGAAGTCAACTTGGTACAAAAAATAATACATTATTTCAGTACATATATTCATGTCATTATCATTTTATTTATTGTTTTGTATAGCTTGTATTAAATATTACTGGAAAAATACTCATTTAAAAACGCTGGCGGCGAGATAAAAAAAGGTTGTTTTTAAATTGTGAAATAAAAGCAAAAAATTATGCTATATTTTTATTCATTTTAAAATACCTTTTAGCTAAAAATTGACAGTCAACATTTTAATCTAAAAATCACAAGTAATCAAATGCATAAATAATATTTTTTTCAGTACTTATGAAGACGTATCTACTTAAAATCAAATAAAATGAATTACATAAAAAAGTGTAAACTTGTTATTTGAATTTAAATTAATTATTCTATTATCCAGTATATACAGGTTTTTGTCTTTAATATTAGATCGGTTTTCGCAACGTAGCTAAACAGTCAGTAGACTAGAGTATTTTTCCGCTTCATTCAATATCTGAAAATCTTTTGTCATTCTCAAGGGATTTGATTTTAATTTGGGAATGTAATGAAACTTGTGAACTAATGTCCCAAATAATGCAATTTCAAAACAGCTTATTTGAACAAATCATTAATATCAAAAGATTGTACTTTTATATAATTTTTTGTCACGTTTTTCAAGGTTATACAATTTTATTGAAAAATCAAGATGGCGGTATTTCGATTATTTTTTCAATATTGAAATACTGGTTATAAAACTGCAAAAATTAACATTTTGATATTAAACTTCAATTATTTTTTGACTGTTTGTCCAATAAGCGTTGTACGTTGAAAGTCTTTTGATTTTATTTTGCCGAACTTATTGTAAGAAAGTCCGATCAAGTTTTCCAGATACCAATTTAAGAAATATTAAACTAAAAAGTATATTTTTGGAATTTTACATATACCATAAGGATACATTTTAATGTTTGAATGTTGCTGATTTGAAATATCTAAATACTGTTTTCGAGTAATTTTCCGTTACTAAGATTGTAATAATAAACTGTGTATGTATCAATTTTTTAAAAAATATTTTTTTTATGTAAAACATATATATTAATAAATATTTGTCATAGCGATATTAAATATAATATGTCAAAATACCAGTCTTGTAATCTTTAGCCACATGTCTTCATACCGCATCCTCAATCTTAAACTATTTTATGCTAAAAACTGATATTTTGAGTTAAAAATGCAGGTACACAGGTCAAAAATATCATTAATAACATTAGTAGCTGCCATGCGAAGAAAACGATATTGATAGTTCTTTATCTAAATCTATACCAGTGGTCTAATTGCTTATTTAATAAGACCAAGGAAGCCACCAACAACAATATTATATGTGTGTTTTTGTATTTACACATATGTATAATGCAAAAATATTATTTATTGTATATAACGTACAAATTATTTTCTAAAAATGATTTTTTAAAAGAAGAAATGGTAAAAAAATATGATTAAATTTTACCCACTGACCAAATTTTTTTTTTTTACCCAATCTCTCAAAAGGTTGCCGACCATTGATCTATACCATGACACAAAAAGCAATGTCTGAATAAGAATGTGCTTTTTTGATAGGGTTTTAAATTGTTGGGAAAATAAGAATACATATTAAATTATCTCGAAGGTACGTAAGATAACATGATAAGCAACCAAAAAGTTACGATTAAGTTTAAAAAAAAATGAATTCTAAAATCCAATTATCCTATTTCCATTGTTGTCATAGTTTCAAACTTGGCGGGTGACATAGAAACAAATCTTCAAGTTATTACTGCTCAACTACATAGTTCTTAAAAAAGGTTAGCATTAATAATTCATAGTTATTAGTAAATTGTATTGTAAGCCAGTGACCACCACTGTATGGAATTGTTCATGTATTTTTTAAAAGCAAGTCTATATATTATTATAGTGCGTAGCAATTTTATCTCGGGTTAAATGTAGTGCATCTGGGCAAAGATTAAGACTCACATTATACTTGTTTCAATCTCTAATGGCTAAAATGGATTTTCAATATTTATATTTAGTATATTTATATCAATCTCTTTATAGTTATTTTTTGACACTTTTAAGCAGGGGTGGGCTGGAAGGGTCTCGGATGATGTCAATATACTAAAGTAAACATTGTAGAGCTTCATTTTGTTTAAAAAATTACCAAATTTCAATTGGGTTTATAATTAACATCATTTGCCACCTATATTTATTGATGATTTTTTAATTGTATGTTATAGGTGTTAAGCATTTTAATTTTATGTAATTATAATGTAATTTGTAAATCCTTTTCGTTGTTAGTAGTTGCTTACACCTTTTATTTCAATTTAACTTGTATAAATAGCACTGTTTATATATTTTTCTTATCAGTTGATAATGCTCGCGATGAGCGAAACCGGTCCTGATCAAATACATTTTATGTGGAAAGAGTACTAAAAATCTTTAATTACTTTTATTATAAAGCCATTGCACCAAATATTGACAGTGAACACCTTAAAGGTGATATAATATCAATTTGTTTTGTTGTCAAAGAAGTTACCTACCAAAAAGTAAATCGCTGTGCTGTGAAATTTCACAGTTTTTTTGTATTTACAAAAGGATTAACAGTTAACAGTTATTGCGTAAACTATTTTGAAGTAAGGTGATTATTTGAGTAAAACTCTATGAGAGGAAACATCACAAATACCTATCGCTACTTGAGAACTATAAGGTTTTAAGTGTAGATTTTTGGCGGGGTGTTATTTGTTCCTTTTGTTCAAATTATAATAAGAAAAATCTAGATTTGGTATTGAACTTACTGTAACCAACCCAGAGATGGGATGAGGGGGGGGGGCTCGCGCGAGCCCCTTGTTATATTTCGGCGCGGCCGGCGAGCCCCTTGTTATGATAAGGAAATCATTCGTCTTAGATCAAATCATCACATAACTGCAATTTCTGTAGATGGTTAAATTTGAAAATTAGTTGTCCCTTCATTTTTTCATTCAGCGTTGTAGGCATCCGTGTCGGACCTCACAGGTTCGAGTCCCAGTACGAAACAGCATTTTTTCGATTGATTTATCTATTTTCTGTTCGAAGACATGGGTGTTTGTGGTGTTTTAAGATTGCTTTCTACTCTTCCGATCCTTCAATTAAACTGTGCACTACTATTAGTTAATCACTAGCCCTGTCTTATCCCTATCATTCTATCCCTACTACTCTCTTTGAAAAAGAGAGGTTAAACGACTAAATAACAAGCATTTCTCTTAGAAAAATAGACTCGAAATTGGGAGCGGACATGGATAAAAAAATGGATAACATTTACCGAGCCCCTTGTTAAGATATTGGCAACCCAACGCTGTTACCAACCTTGTTAAGTAGGTCCAATATGAAATGATCGCATAACGCTGGAATAAACTATACACATCTCATAATTTAATGTTTACAAAAACATTCAGTAAAACCCGATTAAGCCCTTCCGGTTTTGAAAAACAAACGGTATATATTATTGTATTGGTGGGGATTTTTCTTTAGCGCTGAGATAAGTTTGTGAGGGTTGCCGCGGAGGGTAGATTTAATCTTGTTTAGTCTATAATGTGTCCCGCTCCATCGGGGGAATTAGAAATCGTTTACGAAATTGCAAGTAAGCCGAGAATTGCGTCTAATAATACTGAGAGCTGGAATAAAGAAGATTCTTCACCAACAATTCGTCACAGTTTTTAAAACTTTGAAATAGATTTGATTATGCAGTGATTTTTTTACAACATCATAGAAAAAGAAATACATCATAGGTCTTCACGGTCATTTTATTTTATATCGAGAGTAGAAAGAAAAAATAACGTAACCCACACATTTACTCAAAAGATGTAAGCTGCAAGTGACGAATTAGTATAAAAATTTAGCTTTTATATTTGAAAAATGAAAAGCGTGTGAAAATTACGGCCAAGAAAAAAGACTTTTTTTTCTAAGCAATTAAGTAAACTATAATTAGATTATGTCAATAAAACATCAATTCATTAGTCTTCGTGCACTTCAAGATTGTGTATATTTCATAATTTGCCTTTTGTCCAAAAATCATCAGAACATATTTTTTGTGCCTCCCCTAAAATTTGTTAGGTGTGGGTTACGTCGTTTTGTCTTTCCACATTTGATATGTAAGTAAATTTTATTGATACTGCACTATGTTTTGATTGTTGCTTACACTTGTTTATTTATTAGGTAGTCGATGGATTAAAATCGTTGTAGTTTCACATTATTCACGAAAAGACCATAAGTGTATCAATTGCTTATTAGACCCGTTATTTTTAAAATCACATAGAAGGTGGGTGAGAACACGTGCCGCGCGATACAGGCATGAATGCTAATGAATTAAAATCTATATATCTATTTAAAACAATCCACGATTAATCCAATTGGATATTAGAATTCTTAGTTACGTAAAAAAGGCGATAAGGTAACTCTGGAAAGCCGTTGTCTATTTCTTTATTTATCTTATTGCAAAAGAAAGTAAACATAAAATTGGCGAAATACTTCAACTACATTAACCAATTAAATTTTTAACCTAACAAAAATAAACTATCTTTCTCAGCATGAAAGTAAAAGTGTACCGGCGAATTGTTGCCAAACATCATGTCAGCCTCTCAAAGCAAAGCGAAGGGATGGTTGCGTCGGCGTCGATTTGGGGGAGCTTCGAATTGAATAATCATAATGAGAGCTTTTTCGATGAGAGCTTTCGATTTTTCTGATAGCGATTAGATTTAAATAAATGGACCCCTGAAACAGCTTTTGTCGGTTAAAATTAATCAACTGTGTAATACCGACTGTTGCGGCCGGCGAAATATTTTCTTTGGAAGTGCTGATATAATTAAAGATTTTTTAAAGTCAAATTTTACAAAACGTTTTAAAGTGCGAGATTTTGGGTAACAATTTTTATTTTAAAATATTACGACCCTCACAACTTTTTAAAGACAATTTTCTGTTATTCCAAAAGTCAATTTTTTTTTTAGAGAGGGTATGAAATAGAGATTAAGTATGAACAAGAAAAAGAATCATTAAATCACTTTCTTTTTCGTCAAGTTCCATTGTTAGGATTTGTATTGCAAGAAGAGTTTAAAAAAGCCCGATTACTCGACAACAGAGCCTTTAGATAACCCTACTCACTGGTAAGATATTATAATAAAAAATAATAAAACACTCTTTTGTAATTATTCTATTAATGTTTATTAGTATCAGGACCAACTTCGCTTATCAGGAGAATTACTTGATTGTGATACCGGTCTTGATCCTAATTAATACTTATGGAATAGTTATAAAATAGTGTTATGTTACCTTTGGATATAATATCACAAAAAATAAATGTGTAAATTATATGCACACACACACCAAGTGAGAGTACTACTAGTCAACATTTGCTAAATACGCAGATAGAGAGAGAGCGATATGATGTGTATTGCGCGATATGCAAAAATAAAATTTAGTGACTGTGTGTCCGCTACAAACAAAATATGTCCATTAAGGCCTCAAAGCTCTTGACCATAAAATGGCAATAGAAAGTGGTAAAGCAGTATATTAGAACTATTATAACAATATATTTATAATTTGAATGTTTTAAAAATGAATTACATACTACGATACATATTATGTTACTACAAATGAGCTATGTTACTATAAACAACTATTTGAAAACGAATGAAAAATCTAATGATATTTATTGTTGACAAACGAAATCTCATTATTTTAAGCCCGTTCTCTGTCATAGGCTTAGATTTTTATTATACGAAGGCTTGGGTAACGAAAGCGGCAGTTTTCATAATCCATACATGTTGTCAAATCGACCATTTTTTTTTCTAGATAAGACAACTGAAAAAAGTAATATTGAATATTCTTATTAGTATTATCTTGCTATTTTAATATAATTCAAATTGTTTTGTGAAATCCGTTAAATAACTATCGTTTTTGCTAAATAGGGCAATGTAATCTGCTGCTTTTGCTATAAACTATTTTTTAAAAAATGTAGGCGTTAAAATAATACTTACATTCAAACGGATTTTAAGGTCGACACGATGACATAATATATAACTTATTTTTGATAAAACATGTAAACTGCCTTGTTGATTTTGAGAGCCCTCATATGGCCTGATACAGCATGATAGAGTAATAAAACACAAGTGGTAAATTCAGAGATATTTTATACAGATTTCCTATTTGTAAAGAAGTCTATAGAAAAATATTATTTTTAATTCTTCAATATGTTTGTGTTAAATTTAACATCAAGTAAGAGTGAATATAAGTATCTTTAACACAATAAATCGTGTGCGATTAACTTTAACGAGCAATTTTCTAAGCACGCCCAAAGCCTGATAAGTTGAAAAATAATTTTCTATTCAGAAACATATTTTACAGACCATGTACATGTTACTTAATGAACAAGTTTCCGAACGAAAACTTTCTAAAGCTCTCAAATACTTTTGCACATTTCTTAAAAAAAAGCTCACTATTGTAACAAATGGCGTCTAGACTTAACACTAAGCACTGTGTTCGTGAGCTGAAAACAATGTGTGCCTCAGAAACCCCATGGGTACAAAGTACTATTACGGAATTACCTTAAAATTAGGTGTGCTTATCAATAAAATGAAAAAAAAAACATTTCATGAAATACAAAACAATTAGAACTGTAAAAGATGATTATGTAAGAGTATTTTCTTTTTAATAATTGCACAGTTACAATGTAAAAGTAAGCCCTTCAAATAGAGGTATCTTAATGCTTTACAAAGGATTTTCTGCGAGAACTGTTGGTTACGACGGGATGTTGCCTGGTTGCTTAAGTGGTCTATGGCAGCAGTCGGCAAAGTTTGGTCCGCGAGAAAATGTTGGTGGTCCGCAGAGATATCTGACATTATTTTATGAACTTGGTGCATTTTTAGACGTATTTGATCACTTCTATTTCAATATATAATACTTAACACAAAAGTCCAGTTAGTGGTCTGTGAGCCCAAAAAGTTTGCCGGCCGCTGGTCTATGGTATCTGCAAGTTTATCTCTTTCTCGATTTAAATATGAAACAACTGCAAACGTAATGATTTTGATATTTCCAGATTAAGTAAATGCAATATTAATAATTGTCTATAAATACATAATACATATATTATTTTTACTACGATCCCAGCAAATTAAAACATTAAACCATAATATCTCCAAAGTACATCGTGTACACTTACCATTGCCATACAATTAAACTATTACTTTTTACTTATGATGAATTACAATATTTATGTGTCTTGATGTATTTGCCTATATGTTACAAACCACGCACACTCTCTTTTGACAAATTTGTTGAGAATAACATATAACCTTCTTTGTTCACAATTTCAAACTTAACTGCACGTCAATTTTATGTATTTTAAATATACCTGTTTTAATACACATCTGCATGCTTCAAAATATTTTAAGATTAACTTAAATTAAATTCCAGGAGAAACAACAGGAGATAACTTTTTTTAAGAAAGAATATACATATAATTAATATACATATATGTAGTAGGGATTCTGTATCAAAACAACACGAAAATAAATTTCCAATAAACCGAAACTTTTATACCAGGATACCAGTATCGTTTACTGGGACATTTAAATAAAACCACTCGAGACTTATAAATACAAATATAGTTTGAGTATCTCTATACATTGAGAACCTATGTACATTTTAGAAGGCAATAAAAAATGGTGAGCATATTTCAAAATCTTACACTCATACCTGCAACTGATGCTAGTTTGCAATACCATCAAATTATTGACACGCAAAATTTTTCTTGAAAGAAATGGTTTTATCGGCAAAACCAAATTCATTTCTCGAATGATTGAGTATATACAAAGTAAAATACAAAGCAGTATTTAAAGTACAATATTACCATCTTAGTACTTATTTTTTCGTAAAAATACAGTACCACCTTCTCTGGACTTAAACATGTCTTGGGACATGAAGAAAGCCGATAATCACAATCTCCTATACCTAGCAACTATCGGGCATAGATGGAAACTCTGGGAAGATTTTTATGCATCACTAAAGGGATTGATCAATTCTTTTTTATATATGTCTCAGTCTTATGGCATATTTGGCATGAAGAAGAGCATGACAGCTTGGTCAAATGAATAAATGTGACAAGTACAAGATGCTAATCGCATTGTCTGTGATTGTCCGAAGATGGACGACGAAGGCAAAGACTCAAGTATGTAGTATGTTTCGTTACTTAAGTGTAGAATCGGTCTGAAGCACGACTTAATGTCTATGATAGCGAATTACATTGAATAATGTATTACAACTGTACATTTACACGGAAAGCGAGTCGGTTTCAGCTCGCAACCTCGGTGACAGTAGTATTCCAAGAAGGTCCATAGCACTGTTAACTTAAATAAATTTTCTATTTGCATATTATTATTGTCATTTAAATAAAACAAACTATAAGCCAACCAAACTGACTATTTTTTATCACCGAAGTTCTTATATCCGGTATGGTCTAGTGGCTAGGATACCTGGCTCTCACCCAGGAGGCTCGGGTTCGATTCCCGGTACCGGAATATTTTTTTGAAAGTATTTACTTAAATGCCTATTTGTAAAAAGTACGTTACAACAACGAAGCAAACAGCTAGTTGCTTAAATTGTTTTTATGCGAATTTTAAAATCTAAGACTAAAGGTAAATTTGAATAAGTAAATCGAGGCTATTTAAATTTACAAATGTATTCTCATTATATATTGTGAATCATTTCAGTATTTTTATACGTTATTTTTAAGACTTGCTTATTGATCATGAGATACTCCTGGCGATGATTAGAAAATTATCGGATAATATAGTTAAGAAAAAAAAATATGCTCATATAAAATAAACTAAAATAAAAAACAAGTTTTGATTTTTTAATTAGCACTACATATATCTCATAATGATTTTTACATTATGTAGGAACATCAATTTTCCCATAAATATATACTGGTAGTAAGGTAGAGCATATATTCCTCTTTCTAATGGAGGTATCTCAACAAGTTTTTTTACGAGAAATGTTACTCAGTCGCTCAACCTTTCTTTTTTAAAGATAGTAGTAAGGATACAAAGATACGGCTAAGACAGGACTAGTGGTTAACTAATCGCTCTCACTACGACCAGTTATTAAAGAATCGGTAGGGTGGAAGGTAATGAATTGATTGGTGAAAATATTTTAAGCTTGTATTTGTGACGGTGGCCATATAAATAAATATAAAGAATGCATATCAGCTGTCGATATGCAATATTTTGCAAAACGCAAAGAATGTATGTCAGCTATCACTATGCAATATTTTGCAAAACGCACAGTCAGCATGACTATTGTTAATGACGACACCTCGAATTATGAAAGCACAATAGAATTAAAATATAGAATTTTGTTAACGTAGCATTTAAGAAATTAGTATAAATAATTGGGAAAATCAATAAAGAAAGACACTGACACTGTCACTGTTACTGTTACACTTACTGTTACTGTTACTGTGACTACTACTTCAGAGTCAGAAGTCAACCCAACAAGAACGTTTTATTGAACCTGAGTTAGAACGGCGAGCGTTACATGGAGGGGACACCCCGGGTGTCCCCTCCATCGTTACATATTAGTAGAGACGCAAATTTTTTAATTTATTTGATATCAGAGATTATTAATTATAGTTATAACACCGTACTTATTATATAAAATGAGTGTAATTTAATATGTTAAATTAATGAAGCCATACTTGTAAAAAAACACTGCTTAATCCGCCGCTTATATTCATTACTTTCACATGTTTGAAGGTATTTTACTCGTAAATTAATTAACACGCCAAATTATGCGGCTTTTTGAAGTGCTCATTTTGGCAAAATTAATTTGTTTGATATTTAAATTTAATCCTCGTATCTTATTTGGGACCGCTAAACGTCATGGCGGCTTAAAATATTGCTTCCTCGCGGAGTTACATTGCATTTATTAATGTCGCGAACATTTTCGGTGTAATTTGAATTAGAAACAAGTTTGTAATATCTAATTTCCGCGCTGTCATGGCGCTACTCGCTGTGTGGCAGTCCCAGCCGCGGATATCCAACGCACGGTTCTAGAAGCTAAAGTTTTATCTGTGCGTGGCGATGTGACACTATGATTATAATATTTATTAATCAGAGACACTAAAATGAATCATGGCAACTTTACTAACGAAAAGATTTTTAATTAAGATATTTTGATTGAAGTAAACGCTATTCTTTACCAAATGTTTGTGGTATAATTATGACACAGTTTGTCTATGTTTAAAATAATTGATCATATGTAAGTGATATTGTCACCGTGTCTTAAAATTAGTATACACAGTGTTTTTTTCAACACATTATAGGCGGGACACGTAAAAATACGTTTATCGCATACTGTCGGTTTTGTTGGTATATTGACTCATAATTTAATGGTTTCTTCAAAATAACTGCCGCGGCAAGTGACCCTTTTTGACAATAAGCAATAAACCTCATAATTTATTATGCCCTGAATGTTTGTTCACACATAGTATTTTTTAAAAAAAGGCGCACATGTTTCTCGAATATTTAGGACATCAGATTTTACACTTCCAGTGATTGTAAATTTCTAGGAATGAGGATTTTATACTATGATTATTTACATAATTGTATGGTATGGGTTAATGTTATTTTTATACAGAATATTTTGAATATTTCATATTGATAACAAGTGGAGTGCTATCTACTAAATTAATAACAGGTTTTTATATTCAGCTTAGAAAAGTAGAGAAATTATGATGTATTCAAAATGTTTTCATTTTATTTTTAATGATTAAATGTCACATATGATTTCTTTAAAAATTTCAGTCGAAAATATTGTTTGGTTATGTAATATATTAATATATTTTTGCGCTAATCACTAAAAAACGCCCGCTTATAAAGTGTATAAAAATAAATGGTGTCGGAACTCACTTCTTGTCAAGCTTTTCTCTAAAGAATTTTAAAAAATCTATGTCATTTACAAAAGTGGAGCATATGGCTTCCTAACGGAGATATCACAACATATTTGTTTTTTCCATTAAGGTTAAAATAAAAATAACATTTTGTGAATATTGATTTGAAACATAAAAAATGTCAACGGAAAAGGTCCCGGAACGCCGTTCCGCCGCGTTACACTATAAAAAAGCCCTGAGTAAACATAATTACAGTGGTGGGGTGCAAATACGAAACAATTTAAAAACTGTACTTACAGATGCTTACAAATAAACTTAAGAGTACAATAGTGTAGAGTTCCGAGATTGATATATTAAATGTTGCCATGCCATCTTCATTCAATAAGCGAGATCATTTTTTTATGACATACAATATTAATCTTTTAAAATCTCCCTATAGAATAACGTATACAGATTTCAACTATTCTTTTTATCTTTAGATCAGCCGTAAAAAATCACCAACACTATATATCTTCAGGTATTTTCTTTTTCATCGCTCTTCTAAAGAGATTATAAATAAATAACAATATAAATAGTTAATACTATAATAAAATATAATAATTAACCAATACTGTATGTATATATTCAATTTATTTGTTGGTAATAATAAATCGAATTGAATTTTCATTTAAAAGCAATTTTTCATTGACGACGCCTTCGCAGAACTTTATAGACGATGAGTTTTGCCGTTGATGGGCTTCCATATTGTAGATCAAAGGATTTTAATACTTGGCGAAGGAAAGCTTACGTAGCCATACATTCTAGATGGTTATTAATTATTAAATATCATTTTTAATAAGTACTCAGTAAGCGAACCGATTTCTATATTATTAATATTCTATTATTTCTGATTCCAAGACAGAAATAAATATTTTTCTCAGTAATACAAAACAATGTTTCATTGAATATGTTTCATGTCCCTTGTTTCAAAAAAGATATATGTTACAAAGCACACTAAAATGAATTTAATTATAATGAAAGAAACTCTATATCTTTGAGCCAATTTAAATATTAATTTTGACGTAATGCAAAGATAAGGATAAAATAAATTTATCACAATCTTTTTTTGCTTTTCACCTTACAGAAAGTGAAACGCGAGTAATCATTTGTAAGTACACGCAATTATTTATTTACTCGATTTTGAAATAACACCGTACATTAAGAAAAAATATTCAACACTTTATTTTTACACGATTCCTAGACACAACAAAAGAAGCGGATTTTCTAATAACAAGAACATCAACAACAAAAGACAGTAAAAACAAACAAAAGAGTTCTTGAAATTCTAACACATAAGACGTGTCAGAATTTTCTAGCGATGAAAACGATTTATGTCCAGCTCGTCATAAAAGTCCCCGTATAGAATCATGTAGGTAATTTAGGTATAGATAGTATTTTTTTCTTAATAGAAATACATATAAAGAATAGTATTTTGTGTTATTTACTTATTGGATCTTCTTAATTACATTTTTACGATATTTTCTTTGCATTACATTAAAGAAATAAAATACTTATTTGTACTAATAAATTTCTTTAATAACTTTATTTAAATACGATCAAGACTGGTTTCATTTATTAATTATAATGTTTTTCCACCAAGTATTGACAGTGAACACCCTAAGAGCGACTTTATTTACCACAATGTTGTTTTTTTCAATTAAACAAATCTGAAATTGTTCCATGAATTATAACACCATTTCTATACGAATTTTTGTGGAACGTATTTAACGTGTAAAAAAAAGAGTTGAGTTATACTTCAGGCAAGTAGAAAGAAATTGTTCTATTAAACAGTTTAGTTAGTGGTACTTTTTAATAGTATTATATTAAAAAACGTTGACAAGGGCTCATAATAAAATCAAATTTTATGTTTAACTGTCGAACAGTTTTTTTCTAAGCAATTAATAATGTTGATAACTTTAAAAATATTAAATTTTAATTTTTGCACTATGCGTGACATCGTGATAAGAGAAAGTAACGTTTACTCACCTTTTACTAGGTGCATCCAGCGTAAATCGCTTTTAAAACATTGATAAGAACGACTGTATTAATTGTCTCAAAAGCATTAAAAAAAACACATTTAAATTTTACGTTGAAACGAAAATAGTTTTGTAAAATAAATGTTTACAAATTGAGATTTCTATAATCATTAATAAGATTTTGAATACAAACCTAATTTGTGTCAGTGTATAAGTTTTTGACAAAAAAATATTCCGGTACCGGGAATCGAACCCGAGCCTCCTGGGTGAGAGCCAGGTATCCTAGCCACTAGACCATACCGGATATGAAAAGCTTGACGTTTTAAAACATCGAGTGCGCACGCAAAGACTGACAAATAATTTAACGGCAGAGAGTTTATTTTTGGAATGTTGAGCGAGGTTAACCTTTCGTGCAATACGAAATTATTATCATGCTTTGTGCTACATATTTAAAATGAATATTTCTAAAATATTTTTGAGTATTATACTTAGACTATTCATTTTTTATTTATAAAATGAATGTATCGGATTACACAACATAACCAATAATATGTTTGTTGTCCATAACGTAATAGGGTGACTGCTTCTATAGTCAGCCGTTTCCAGTAAGTAGTCAGACTTTTAGCTTAAACACGATTAACTTTTCCGGTTCTAAGCTCAAGAAATGCGACCCCAATACCCACATTTTCTTAAATATCTATTTTAATATGGGTGATACAATGTTTATAATTAAGGTTTTCTTATATCATAGTTTTTTGGACCTTTTTAAGTTTATATAAATTCGCGATAACGCGATAAGCGATCGTTCGTAAGATGGGTTAAACTCGTCAGTTGTAATTTCATATGTGTGCTGGGACGACGTCTTTTTTACGCGCAACTTAAAATATGTATGAGTAATGATGCAGAGAGATATTTTAAGGCCCTTAGACTATTTTTTTTTTTGAAATTCATAAGAATAAGGCCAATAATGAAGAAACCACTGGGGTCCCTAAACGACCCCCATCGATGAGAAGTTTTTTTTTATAGTTTCCGAGCCGCGAGAGTTAATATTGTTGACACTGAAAAAAACAGAATTGTTTAAATATGTGTTGGTAGTTAACCACTTGAAGATGCATATTTGCACTAAACTGACTACTAAAAGTTAATGCTGATGAAAGGCTGAGTACTGGATTTTTTGCCATTTTTTGGAAAACTGTTCTTATTTTATGTGTGGAACGATATTATTCGTATTTATTTTCACTTGCTTACATTATTTAGTACCTGTTTTATATAATACTAGTGGAAAAAAACATATATTAATTATTCATTATTTCAATATATCTTTCGAAAAAATTCCCGTCCCTTCACTGGCTGACTACTAGAACAATCGCCATATACCGAAATATTTATTTTAACAGTTGAATAATGTTTTGAAAACCTTTTGCATCACCTCATTCATAGTTTATATGAATTTATTTAAAGCAGATGACGATAATTATTTGTAAACCAAAAGCCCTGGTTTATTTAAAAGTTGAATTGATTTTTTTAAATATTTATTTTATCAGTTAAATTACGAGTTTTAACTAGGTTATAAGTAGCTAACGTTTAATATTGTCAAAAACTTATAAAATACATAATAAAAGTAATTTTTATATTTACTATTTTGTTTTAAGGAAATAATTTTAATCCGTTTTCTATTATATAAATAAGTGTGTAAAATAGTAACTCGGCAACACTTTGTTATTTAGGAGAAACAATTTTCAAACATATAAAACTTGTTCTCATTTCAGAAACAAAATAATGATTTTTTCGTAGGAAATTGAAACTTCAGTGTAATATTTTAATTAACGCGAATATGTGATAAAATTATCAATTAATATAACAAATTGAGTTCATTGCTCGACTATTAATAAACAAAGTGCGATGCATTAGTTAAAACGACTCATTGTTATGATATAATTTTCTAAATTACATCTAGAAGGACTATTATCAAATTATGACGCAAGCAGTTAAGAGCATTCTGTTAACAAATCTTCTCAGACGACACATTTAGAGATACAATACTGGTGGAAGTGTAGTAATTATATTGGTTAGCAGTTGTGGCACAAGCACGGCAGCAGTTTCTGAGATCTTGAGAATCGGTTTACGAACAACCCTAACGGAGTAAACTTTTGCCCAGAGTATATTATCAGTACGTAATATGCCTCAGAACATAATTTTCCGTATGAGGATTCAAGTTGCGTACCTTTTCCGAAATACAACACATTGTTTCGGATGACGGTACTACAAATATGTTAAAATATATGTGATGCTTAGTGTAACTTTATTACTGACAGTGACGTATCAAAATTGATGGAATCGTTAATAACTATAAAATGATTTTGGGTAACTGATTTGATAAAAAGTCTAACTTGGAAGGTATTGCTTATGTTCCTATAGCGTAAGAGTAATTTGTGTTTTGATCTTAGTGATTTTGCGTTCTACATACTAATATATATATTTTTTATAACTTGATTATGAAAAATGAAAACCACCATATTTTGACCAAATCTACCCCCTCAACGCATTCATCTTGAAAATACTGCTTTACGGTTGCGAGTCATGGCAACTGACCAAACCATAAAGAAGCCGTATACTGTAACAGATGCCTGCAGCTAATACTGGGGTGCTGTTGTTTGACTTTTTCAGGAACATGGAAGTTAGAGAACTGACTAACCAGCTATTGACGCCCAAAGTTATGAAACGACGATAGACCTGGCTTGAAAATGTGCTGCGAATGCGTAAAAAAACTGAACGGATCGAGAAAGGCCACTGATTCTGGTGGAGCTACAGGACGATGGAATGACATAAAAGGAAGCAATGAAACAGGCGGGGAACAAATAATCTTAGAGGAACAATGTGGTGGCGACATGCTTGGAATAGGGAATGGATATGGTAAAAAATAAATAATTTGAAAAAGAATGTTTATGCACGATAAGGAAATTAATTCAAAAAATAATTGATACATTTGTAAAGTAAAATACAAAGACATCGTCAAGTAACAAGCACGGTCAAGTAACGTCTTTGCCGATATTTACTTTTTTATTAATTCTGATGGAGAACTTTAATACTTACAATTCAGTATTTGTTCAAGTTTCAAAATCGTACTACAAATGAAAATGTATGAAAATCAACTTTAAATATTGATTTTTTTCTATTAAAAGCATTGTGTTATCATACCAGCATGTTATGTTATTGAGAGCCAATTAGATCCCAAGATTTGTGCCCGCAGGCTGAATGTCATTCTGTGTTTTGTATAAGTCGGTGTTAACTATTTGGGTTTTTCATAGTTATTTAAAATAACTAGCATTATATTTTTGTTAAAAAGAAGTCAAATAAATTTTCGACTCTTCTTAACAGTAAAGTGAAACTTACTTGGCAGTGTTTGCATACATAATTATTTTATTTATAGCAGTGAGGCAAGATATATTATAATGTTATTATGACTTAATTTTTCCGATTTACTTTTGACCAATCACTGCTATTGATGGTAATGGTATACCTAGCGGTGCAAAAACAAAACGAAACACCTTTTCCACGCTGACATAACGCGATAGAACAGCTAAAAGATGGTGAAGTTTTTCTAAATTTAAGGTAAAAGTGTTAGTGAAAATAATAATCTTTGTATTTCTAATATAATAAAAGTGAGCTAAAGACTGATGATATCAAATGTATTATTTAAGCCGGCATGCTAGTTAAATAAAAAGTACTATGCATAAATAAAGTTTGACTTAAAGTTTGTGGCAATGAAGTTAAGTAATAATGCATATTTCATTAGTTTGAGTACACCTATAACAACTTAGTTCCATGTTGTCGAACTAACGAAAATGGGACTCATTTGATAAATTTCTATAGTTCAGTAACAATTTTGTAAGCCAAACTATCCATGTATGTATTTAAAACAACTATCAAATAGAAATAGTATAGATGTATTTTTTCCAAGAAAATGTGTATTATTGTACATTTTTTTTAAAACATAAGTTCATAAGTTATAAAAAAATAATTTAAAAATCTATTTTATTAAAAGAAGAGAGCACTATAATAAAGAGTTTGCTTTTGCTCGGATTTGAAAAAAATATTGATTTATTTAACAATCATTTGTAAAAAATATGTATTTTTTAAAGAATGTAAGTATCTTATTAAATTGTATTTTTCAGAATACAATAAATGATATATTAATGTTAGAAGTGAAAATTGTTCAGTTTTAACATTTCACTGCCAATTGAAGTGGGCTGCCTAAGTAGTATTTATATTTTTAAATAAATAGAGTAAAAAAAATCAATCTCTGGAAGTATCAAAAATCTTTATTATGATTTTTCAACATTTTTTACGATTCACATTTGTTGAAAAACGGCAAGAAGACAAGAGAAAAAACCAATGAAGTGATCATTTATTATATTTTTCAGAAGCTGCAAGCATTTACGTGCAATACCGTGCAAAAGATTTTTGATCATGTCAGCAAAGATGACAATAAGCCAGACTCACCTTTTTTTCAATGGATGAGGTGGTAATTTTTTGGAAATTATATTTTATATTAAGCTGAGCTTAGTTCTTTTTGTAAGTTGTCAGACTTTCCCCAAAATTTAACTTCAACGATTGACTGGATAGACACGTCGTTTGGTCGATTCCTAAACGCCTCAAATACAATATTATCATCCTAAGGATAAACGATTAGCTAGAAAACAGCAACTTCACTGGATGGATAAGACGTCAGAAGACTTACAAAAACTAGGGGTCAGCGATTAACATAGGAAGGTGAGTAGAACAGAAAAAACTGTGTCTGAATAGCGCAAGAAAATAAAAAGGATCGTATATCTATATATATAAAACAAAGTGGGGTTATTTACACCACGTATATCTCGAGAATTAGAGCACGGTTTTCAATGATCTTTGCTTTATTAAATTCGTATGGGCCTAGAATAGCAGAATAAGCATTAAAACATCGGAAAAATATCACGAAAAAGAAATTATAAAGAAAATAAATATCTCAGTACAATACGTTTTTTTAAATTTTTCGAATCGAACGCGGAACATGACGTATGCAGTTTATGCTTAATACACTAGGTGGCGTTGGTTGTAAAATTCATTTGTTTCATACTTTGAATTAGAGATGTACCGACGAACTTGGACGAACGTGTCAGAATTTCGAAAATAAATCTTCAATATCCATTTAAAAAAAAACTTTTAGGAATTTATGTTTCATGTTCATCACCGTCGCTAAAATATATACTGAAATGTGAAAAGACGAATGAAAGTACATAAAATCAGAAAGTATGTAAAAAAAAATCAGTATACTTTAGTATGTATATTATATTGTTATTGAACACTATCAAATCATTATTTTATTTTTGATCCCCATATACAGTCAATCCTGTTTTTATGCAATTTCAAAGTAATGCGGTTTTGAAGAAATGCATTTTTTTTTAAATGTACCATATTTTACGATATATAAAAATGTTAAATATTACATTGAGAGCATATATCGTTGTATTTTGGATAGAACAGAGAGAATCATAAACACAACCGAAATTTGAAAAAAAATACGATTTCGGACTGTTTAAATCATGTTGCATCTGCCATCGCTGAATTAAGGCCACCTACTTAGGTGTGTTACAGTCGATAAAACCATTGAAACATCGGTAATATCAGCTGAAATGATTACTTTAGCACACGAGCTTGGTGAAGAAAGGCTTGATACCTTTAGCGAAAATTATATCGACGAATTACTTACAGATAAAGCTATAAGTGACAAAGATGTCAATAATTTAAATTTAATTATTGACAAAAAACCAGAAAACAATGACGAACTGAAAGAAATTCTGCGATCATTCACTGCGAAAATAATTGAAGAAGGTCTCCAACTTTTCAGTAAATTAGAAGATCATTTCTTTCTAAATGATTCAAATTCTGATCGCGCATTCAAGTTTCAACGATAACTTAAAAAAAATTATATATGGGTATAACCAGTGCTTTTTTTTGAAAAAAAAGGTGCCGGAACGCACTTTTTTCGAGCGTTTTCTATGAAGGTATATTATTTATTATATATTCGAATATCATTTTGATAGAATTAATGACGGCTTATCATATAATGCATAGAAAATAAAACAAAATATACATATTTTAAAATAGAAAAAATAAAATTAAACATTTATTAAAATTTCGAGAAAAAAAGGTGCCGGAACGCCGTTCCGCCGCGTTACAGGGTAAAAAAAGCCCTGGGTATAACAAACTGCATAACCAATTAATTATCGAAAAAGAAAATCTGAACAAACTCTGATCACTAATTTCATTGTTAGAAAACAACCATACCATGTGTGGAACATTAAACAAAAAAATATATATTTTTTTCTAATGTAAGATAATCTCATAAATATAATATTGAAGATTTGGAAAATGTTGCGTTTTTTGTTATATTGAGAATTTATATCATTTCGTAATATAAAAATATGAAAATTTAGAATGAACTTTCGTAAAATTATAAAAAAGTATTATTTGAATAATTTTGAAAAGATCCCTGTCACTATGTTGGTGACATGCATTGAGAACAAATTTATCCTAGACCAACACATTCCTTAGCAACTGCCTTTGTTTGACAGTTACTGTCAAACAAAGTAGTCGTTTGTCAACATTGTGAAGATGTAATTTTATTATTTAAAATACAGTGAAATAAAGAGGTACTAGCTATGCCAAGTACTTCTAAACCAATTCGTAAGAGTGCTCGGAATGGTTTTCTAAGAGTCTTTCAGTTCTGTGAACATGAAAAATCTGAAAAAAAACCAATAATTCCCTTTGGGTCGACATCATTGAATCACTTCGAACTGTCAATGACGTAGTATGCCCAACATTTCGTGCTGCATATCAATAGCTCAATTTGCTTAAAAACTATACTCATTGGGACATGACAATCGCTGAAGCAATTGTTTCTGCATCTCCAAGTCAGATACGCACATTATTTGCTATCATTATTTTGATATGCTTCCCATTGAATCTACGAGAACTGTGGAACAAGTACAAGAATGACATGTCCGAAGACACTTTACACCAAATTCGCGTCAGTTCAGGGAATCCCGATCTCGAGGTGAATGAGGAGATACATAACCAGGCGTTGCTTTTGATCGAAGATATGTGTTACCTCATGCGCTGCATGATGCGTCGCCAGATCAAAGAATGAACGACGCTTTCAATCGAAAATCGGAACGTAAACGTAAATATGATCGAGATGCATTGAACCAATCACTTCGAACGAATGTACCTTTGTTGAACCCCCAACAGAAAGTGTACGATACTTTAATGAAGGCAATTGATGAGGGAAATGGTGGCTTATTTTTCCTCCGCATTGGAAGCACTCAACTGAACTATGAAAGATCAGCGCAATGACTCAAAATGTTTTGGAGGCGCAATGATTCTACTATCTGGCGATTTTCGCCAAACACTACCAGTCATTTCAAGATCGACCGATGCCGATGAAATAAACGCTTACCTTAAAACATCGACTCTGTGGCGCTATGTGAAGAAACTTCAGCTAACGACAAACATGCGAGTTGTATTTCTAAACGACCATCTGCCGCAGATTTCTCCAAGCATTTGCTGACTATCTGTAACGGCCGTGTTCCTGTTGACGAATCGAACGGATTGATTTCGATTCCACCGAATTTTTGCAATTTCGTCTCAACGAAGGACGGTTTCATCAACAAAATGTTCCCAAACACCTAATCACAAAAATCGCAATTGGTCGAGTGAACGAGCAATTCTTGGGGCTAAGAAAAAACATATGGATCATTTAAACTTCACAATTCAAAATCAAATCGTTGATCTACTGCATTACTTTAAATCTATCGACTGTGCCACGTGAATAACATCATTTCAATGTAATTTAAATACTTTTCATTTTGAATTTTGAACAATTAATGAACTTAATTCATTTTGAGTATTCATTCAAACTGAATTTAATTCAGCCAACACAACATTTATTGATTCTGAGGCGGTACGAAGTTCGTCGGGCCAGCTAGTATTATGCTAAATGATAGATTTAAACGATAACTCCTATTTGTATTCACCCCTTGGTCCATTATTTAATAGTTGTATTCTATTGTGGCGATTCGCTAGCCTGTCCTTTATGGTCGTAATAATAGAAATTCAGACTCATGCAAATCACTTTGAGGTATATAATTCAATGCAACTATAAAGCGCACAGTGTTTTGTAGTAACAGTAGTGCAAATTAGACAATAACATCTACATCCGTAGCGCTGTAAATAGTCGCCGAGACGCGGGGCTACGAGGCGGCGTCGCTACGGCGTAGAAACTACTCGTGTCTAGGCGCCGCTTCTGTTTCTCAGCGAAGTTATTCGCAATATAAAGTTCCGGCAAGCTTAGATGATTATGTGGACACCTTATATTCAACTAAATAGTATACTCAGAAGTTTTTATATGCTATATTTATTTGGTCAGTGATATATCAATATTTTTTTCTTACTTATAATTTGTGGTGTAGATATAAACTCAGTAAGCTTATGTGCTTAAAGTTTTTATTAGAAAGTTAATTAAGAACTGGTTTTGTTAGTGAGAAATTAAAATTTTCTTTTTCGAGATTTCGCTTATGATAGAAAGGATGATTGTGAGCAAGTAAATTTCTCTCAGCTTGTTTAAAAAAGTGAGGTGTTTATACAAAATGTCAAACCTTTCGATTTCTATATTATGAGTAAAATACCAATGTTTTGGTTTATTTATTGAAATAATTGTCACCTCAACCACTACTCAATTATAAAATAAAAAATCATGTTTATTTATTAAAGAAAGAATCTTAAATGACGTATTTTTGTTTATATCTTGGGTTACACGTAAAACTTTTATTTATAAATGGAATTGATGATTAAATTGTAGCTGGAAATATAGACGAAGAATGCTATTCAATTTAAAGTTTCGTTTAAATAAAAGAGTAAGGATGTAAGGTCTCAAATAATTGTTTGATTGAATGTTTAATATTGCTTTCTAATGGTCACGAAAATGTCGCTTATCGATAGTGCCAAATTGTTTTAATATTTATTTATTTGAGCTTATTATATTGACAATCCGCTTGAAATGAAATTGTCTAATCGTATATTATTGTTTTTTCAAAATTCGGAAACTACTAATTGTTTTACTGAAATTGATTAAAAATTAATAATAAAAAAACAACGCACAACCACGCAAACCCACAGAAATAAAGTTGATATTTTTAAATGAAGCAAGCCATTATACTTCGTAAAGTAATATGCAATTAAAATGAAATGAATATGCATTCAATGCGCTCGTTCAAAGAACCAGTTTTGCGAATTAAAAAGAGATTCTAGCTGAGAAGGGGATGAGTAGGGGCGCAGGAAGGGGTAATGCTTGACTTAAATATCTGAATATGCAATTTGAAAACACTGCACTGGTGCATTCGTTTAACGGCCCGTCGTAATTACTACGGATTTCTCAATCCGGTGCTTTAATGCCTCTATGTAGGTCGATATTACCATACAAGAAGAAATGACAATCGTCAATAAGTTGCTGAAAATAATTAAATGTACCGACTTAGTTTTCGGTACTGTCTTAAATGGCACATGTTCTTGTGAGGACCCCAGATGAAACTTGAATGTGTTTGTTTTACAGGTTAGTTCACAGTTAACTCTCGTGGCTCGGAGACTAGAAAAATACTTCTTATCCGATGGGGGTCGTTTAGGGACCCCAGTGGTTTCCTCATTATTGGCCTTATTCTTATGAATTTCAAAAAAAAAATAGTATAAGGGCTTTAAAATATCTCTCTGCATCATTCCTCATACATTTTGTATAAAAATCTGTGTTTTTTTTTAATAAATAATCATATTTTAAGTTGCGCGTAAAAAAGACGTCATCCCAGCACACATGCAACTGACGAATTTAGCCCAGCTATCTTCCTAACGATCGCTTATTGCGGGCGCTTATCGTGTTATCGCGTATTTATATAAACTACAAAAGGTCTAAAAAACTATGATATAAAAATACCTTAATTATAAACATTGTACCACCCATATTAAAATAGATGTTTAAGAAAATGTGGGTACTGGGGTCGCATTTCTTGAGCTTAGAACCGGAAAAGTTAATATGTATTCAAAAGCGTCGATGTCTTGTCAAAATTGCCTAGTACTTAAATTTTACTAAAAAGAAAAAAAAATCTA
>CM062832.1:17777207-17864755 GCA_031772345.1 Himalopsyche anomala | reverse complement strand
ACCTTTTCCGAAACAAATATACGAATATTTTATGACGTAGATTAATATGCGTTATTGTTATAACGTTGTATAATTTTAAATAAAAAAAATATTTATAATATATAAATGTAGCTGGTGCTTGCATACCGTTATTTTAAATTACAAGTAAGTACCGATATTTTTTGGAGTATAATTATACAAAGCCGTTTTAGTGAACCCGTTATTCCTTTTAATTTGAATTCCAAATTACTGGAGGGGTGCTATCAGAAGGCTCTTTAGGCGGATTTAGGAGTGTTTACCAGAGATAAGCCTTCCAGAAATGTAAATAGTGCTTCGGTGGCGTTCACTAATTTTACATACAATCCGGGTGTACGGAGTAGCAATATTTGAACGTCTCAGAAACTCTGATTTAGCGTTCTATCGTATTTGCCTAACAGGCCTTGATATATTACGCATTACAAATCGATTGATAATATTCGAAAACTGTTGGAAATTATTGGTTTCGGAAAGGCAGCAGTTTCCATGTTTGATAGAAAATTAGCTAAATACGTCATCGTATGGTGCTGGCAATTCCACATAAAGTAGTGAGTTTTTTTTAAATAAGGTTTTAAAATCACAATATAACACTAATAAAAACATTCAACATTACTTTTTTTAGACATTATATATGTATATTTCGATTGTGGAAAGGAAAATGACGTAACTCACCAATGGCAAATTTTACAGGAGGCACAAAAAACGTGTTTTAATGATTTTGGGTCATATGAAAATTATGAAATATACACAACCTGGAGGTGGACAGAGACTTATAAACTGGTGTTTAATTGACATAATATAATATTATTTAAAGAAATTGTCTAGAAAAAACCTTTTTTTCAGTTTTTTTTCTAGGTTTCAATTTTCGCAAACTCATCTTTTTTCAAACTTAAAAGCTAAATTTAGATACTAATTTGGCATTTGCAGCTTACATCCTTTTAAAAGAACGTGTATCATCTTTGATACATTGTGATTATCGAAAAAAGCTATTTTGAGAAAACTGTGGGTTACGTCCTTTTTCCTTTCCACATGTTGCCTACATTTTTGAATTATAAAAACTGTCCCATTCCTTTCAGAACCCTAATTTATAATACGTAAAGAATATACAAATTTTAATAATTGTAATAAATCATGAATTGTGCTTTATAGAATTGTCTGAATGGAGGAAGGAAGCAGAGGAAGTAGAAGAAGCAGTGTAATGACACCTTAAATTGTGCTAATAGCAACAGCAAATTTTTGGCTGCTGATGAAAGTCTCGATAGGATTACATTTAGTACAAGTTTAAATAATCCAATATGTACGAGTAACGGAGATCTTGCCAGATAACTTAAATTTACTCTCAATGTCACTTAAAATTTTACAAAGCGATGAAGTCGACATTTTTTTGCTCCGACTGAGTTTATAATTTTATCGTCGCTGATTAAATTTTCTCATCCTTAGTGACAAAGAATGAGGACATAATTTCTTAATAAAGCCATTCATGAAATATTTTAATAATCTTGCCATTATCTGGAATGTCATCAGTTCAAATATTCCGACAATTTAATTAAATACCCCAGACATAGACAATTTACTCAATATGAATTTGACAATAGCACAATCATGAAAATTGTTAGGTGAATGAAATTCAGTAATATAATATATTAAGACGACCTTTTTTATTCTAGAGTTTTGGTATCAAAATAAAATATTTAAATCATTTGATAACCTAATGTAAACAATATTATTAAAATAAGAAAAACATTTATTTTCTAGTGAAACTCATTCACAGAGCAGAGAATATCGTACTCGTATTTATGAAACGTTTATTACTATTTGTTTTGGAATATATTTATTTTACAAAAAAACCTAAAATTCTCTAAAATAAAATATTATCTGCTTAACAATAATATTCGATTTGATAACTGGATTTATTACTAAACAGTATATTGTTATTTTAACAAATCATTGTGTTATTTTATATGATTGAGAATACACAAGTGCTCTGAAAACAATGTCATATTTTGTCAAAAATGAGTTAGATATTATGTCATCGTGTAGACCTGGCGATTCCGTATAAAGTAGTATTTATTTAATTTTTTGAATAATGATCTAACATGAATAGTTAAAATCGAATTTATAACACATATATAAGTGGTAGTTTACTATATAGATTCTTTTCCTGTGCAGCAAAAATGTCAGTTATTAATCAAACTTCACATAACAATGTAAATTATATTCAAATAACAAGATAGTACTAATAAAAAATACTTCTTTTCAGACATTTTATTTATAAAAGAAAAAAACATTATAATTGATTTGCTAGTGTTTTAGGATTATGAAAACTGCCGCATTTGTTTCCTGAGTCCTCACACACATACAACATAATATCCAATATATTATAATATATTTGTATATAAATGTAATTAAAAAACACGGAAAAGCGTATTTTAACAAACTTATTGTGGAAGGCCACTGATGAACATCCATAAGATGCAGTTGGCGGAGCTACAGGACGCTGGGATAACATGGGAGGAAGTAAACAAAATGGCGGGAGACAGAGAATCTTGGAGGAAACATTTGGTGACCATATACTCCGACTAAGGAGTGAATATGGTTCAAAAAATAAAATAAAAATGGATGTAGCGAAGTACACAAAGTGTTTTAGAGTTATTTCTTTTTAAACTGTTGAATTTGTATTTTATGGATAATTATTGTGTTGTCTTTCCACTTTATATTGAAGAAGAATTGTTTAACTATGTCTGCTTCCATCTTTGCTCATCTTTTACCAACTCTTTGTGCAAAAGTTTATTGTGGGCCTAATAATCATCTTTCCGTTTTTTTTTAATCAGAATCATTTAGAATTGATTCTTTATTTTCTTGAATAACATAATAGGAAGAAGGCTTTTTCGTCATCGAGGATTATTTTCCGCTTCTTTTGTATTCTTCTGTTTGTCTTTTTATTTATTTTTTGTTAATCTTAACACAGTCTTTTGCTTCACGTCCTTTTCTGGTGGTGGGAAAGTCCTATTTTTACAGCCATCATCGAGCTACCGGGATTATATAAACTATCATGATACAAAACATTTAAATATAAATAGCATGTTATACCGATACAAAAAAAATACAGTGATTCGAAACTAATAAAACATAAACCAACGTTATTCATATATTGTATTAAACAAATACAACAGAGATACATATTATATGTAACTTTTAATGACTTTTTACAAAATAATAAATTGTATAGCTGAGCCAAGACCTCTAAGACAGATCGTCGATGTCCCTTTACCTGGTATTAAAGGTAGGTATTTCTTTCATTATAAATGAAGTTGACTACAATATCAACATGCATATCATCAATACTACAGGAAATTCTCATAACGAAAGTAAAGAATATATTGTAAATGCAAACATCTGGCAGAATGTTTATGCGCCCGATCAACTTCAAATCACTCTCGAATGTAGGATAGGAGCTAAGGGCATGTTAGAAAGCCTTTCAAACAAAAAATCACTTCTAACAATAACAATCAGCATTCACAAAGAGTTGATTTTATAGAGCAGGGTTTCCGAATTTTTTTCTGCAATGGAACACTTCACAAAACTTGGCTAATTATTTAAGTTGGGTAATTCATAATAGTGTAAAAACCAAAAAAAAAATGGTAATAAAACACTTATTATTTTTAAATGATGGGCGTCGAGTCTGTTTCTGCACTTTGACATCGTTGCAACATGCTTCGCATAAATAAGTTGTATACAATTGTTTTGACACATTGGGGATTTTTCTGCCAAGCTAGCCAAAAAAAAAAATGAATGGCATTCATATCAGAATCACTAATGAAATCTGTCAGCTTTTTATAATCGCTTGCGCTAAATTTAAGCACATTGCTTTTGCTGTCACGGAAAATGGATTCCAAACTAAGAAATCATAATTGTCAGTTTGTGAAAAATATTGAAAAAGAGTGGTTTTGAAGTTATGTGGGTGTTCGCAGAACACCTATTCAGGTTCCATGGAACACCAGTGTTCCGAGGAACATAGTTTGGGAAACCCTGTATAGAGGATCGTTAGAACGGTGTCATTGTCCATAATATGCACTCTCTCGACGTCGAATCCTGTCATTTATTTCACTGCGCGGGTTGCAATATTAAAACTAACTGTTCATCATTATAAAAACTGGACAGAATTTTTTACTGTAATCCCACAGTGAGTAGTCATAATTTTTCTTTTAACAACTTGACTTAGTATTTAAGTGAGACGTAAGGGGTCTTATCTATCTAGACATTTATATTACCCAAGAATCAGGAAAACCCGGTTCACATACTTGGTTATAAATATAAATTTAAATGATTCTATAGCATATATTCTGTAATATTATCCGAAGGAAAGATATTATTTTATAACTTTCATTTATTGTTGCGAAGTTAGTGCATTAAAATGGCCAAAACCATGTAATTCAGAATGCTATGCAATAAATAACTTTTACACTCACAATAAATAAAATTTAAACGCTTACAATTTCACTTCTTAATGTCTATATGATAGGTGGCATAGTTACACGCCCCAAGGTGGTTGCTTGTTCGGAAATAAGTAAGTTTGTATTTAAATGTGAAATAATGGTAACAGGGACGCAGAAAGCTTTAACGGGTATGCGGTTAATACTTCCGTGTTGTACAACAGCACTAAACTTTGTTTCGGAACTCATTCGGCGAGCACGTGAAGCTAGCGACCCACTGTAACAGTTTTCAGCACTTACAAGTATCAGGGCACTAGAAGTGCGATCGATTTAACGGTTCGGAGTGTTTCTATACAATATTTGAAATGGTTTCAAGCGCGTAGCAGTTGTGCAAAGTAGCGTTTCTCAAACTCATCACAGTCGTAAGTATCTGCAATGATAATATATTATATGGGCCACTGAGGGATGAAGTGAGCCAAGTGATGTTTAAGGAAATATTGAGTCGATGCGTTATTATATTCTACATATCTTAAACTTAAAGTATCGTTAGACTGAAGTGTTATCGTCCTAAAATTAAAAAAAGTATTAATCAACAGAACCGTAATTGTACGTAAAAGTACAATATAAAAAAATCACCATATTGCTACTTGACTTATTTCCCTTCAAAGAGACTCTTATTTATTTTGATGCATCTGAGCACTCGCACTCTCTCTGTTATTTTTTGCATGCGCAGGGTGAGATGTGAGATGACAAAGTAAGTGTACACGTGAGCGTAAATGCTGAGTGAATTTTTAACACAAATAAATACTCTCTGTCAACATTATTAGGCAAATGCTGAGAGGTAATATTACCACGTGATCATAATTTTAGGAAATGATGAATGAACTCTTTTTTTTTTAAAGAATAATAACATTTAAGTATGATTTTGAAAATACTCGTTTTATTATGGTAAATGGTTATTGAATAAAGTGGCATAACCGTAAATATTAATTTATAGATATTACAAAACATTCAGTTACATAAGAATTATTTTATATTATGTATACTAACTAGTTCATAGATTTTTCATATCCGTTTCCAAAATTAGAGCTGAATATAGATGTATCGGTATTTGCAGTTTTTTAGAAAATGTAGCTATTATGATTGCAAAAAAAAATCAACTATCACTTCGTTGTCTGAGAACTGTACTAGAAAATAAAAAAATAGATGTTTTGTTTTGATAGAAATAATCCCTTTCCTTTAATAATGTGAGTGCTATAATGAGTTTTCTCTACTTGGAAAAAATCTCTTTTTATTTTAAATAAGCCATTTCAACGATTTTTAAAATATAAGCACAATATTGCATAGAATTTCAATGATACTTGTTCCAGTAAAGTTCTTAGGCGACGATCTGCAGTAAAAATATAATAAACACTTTGCATGCAATTAAATATGTATTTACTTTTCATTTCGAAATGATAAGAGCACTACAACTCCCCTATGGGAATGGCACGTAAGTGGTCAATGGATAAAACAATATTTTATACTTAATCAATAACTTAAAAAAATGGGGATAAGGATCATACATCACATCTTGCGATCACTATGGCTTATCTACAAAAACATAGCTTTAGGTTAACTAAATATTAACAGTTGATATATCTCTATGTTTCTAACATTATAATTGCATTTTTAGATATACTCAACCGTATCTTGTACGAGAAATAGGTTTATTTAAAAAATAAATATGATTATGTTATTGCCAAAACCGAGCTGAACTCAAATCACACATTATTGTAGTATCCTGTGATTCTAAGCCCTCGATTACAGTCAATACGATATAAGTTTTATATATAAACTTCCTGAATATAAAAATAAATCTAATTCATTAACTGTCTATTAAAAATGTTTTATTTTAAGTTTTCGAGATACTAATACCCATTTTTTACGTCTCCCTTTACGAGAAGCGCTGTAATAGAGTTTTAGGCAATCGCTTCTGCAATAAACGAAGCAAAATTAATTGAATAAATACACCGTAATGAGCGCAGCGCAATACGAAATGGTTAAGTATATTGGTATGGAGTATTGAAATTGTATTGAAAATAATTTTACCAAAGTGTTCTCTTATTTCTAGAATGGTTTTATTAGAAGGCAAACAAAAATTCTCATCTACCTATACATTTTCAATCAGAGATTTTTTTGATGCCTTCGAAAACTTTGCTGCTTTTTTATTACGTCTGAAAAAATGATGTCTATATTTGAATGTATCGAACAATTACGAAAAAAAATCCGTTTGATAACTTAATTCAACATAATGTCATCCCAAATTGCCACAAAGAATAATGTAGTAATTAATATTCGATATTTTTAAATGATAAAAAAATAGGAAAGTTAAGCACTATATTTTACTAATTCTACATTGATTT
The DNA here is from genome assembly GCA_031772345.1 of Himalopsyche anomala. Classification (NCBI taxonomy): domain Eukaryota; kingdom Metazoa; phylum Arthropoda; class Insecta; order Trichoptera; family Rhyacophilidae; genus Himalopsyche; species Himalopsyche anomala. Next base: position 17,857,902 of record CM062832.1, on the reverse strand, counting down.
GTTAGCGTCAGGACTGGTTTCGCTCACAACTAGCATTTTAAGCTGATGATCTACATATATTTTTTTTAAATAATGCCTTTCCAGCATATATTGACAGTATTGAAATGAACGTTAATATAATATAATTCAAAATATGATCTGACGTAAGTAAAACAGTCACAGTATTCAAAACAATTTTATTTGTAAAAAAAAGTACAAAAAAGTATCATTAAACAATAAATGAATCAGTTTAGGAAATATAAACAAAATGATAGAATATTTTGTAATTTGGTTTGTCACCAATTAAAATGTGATGAACTTCTTGATGGTTTATAGTTGGTATTCTTGTATTTAAAAAAAGATGTTTGTAGATTACTTGTATCTTGAGGTGAATGAATTTCTGGAATAAAAAAATAAATACATCATTTTTTTAAATATAACATTATAAAATATTTTACATACGAAAAAATGTTACATACGTTGCTTAATACTGTGGAAATATTATTTTTCATGTTATATAATTGATACAAAATTTTAATTAAATATGGTTGTTGATTACTTTTAAATATTATATTCATTCACTAGTAAACATAACCGGTTTTAAAAATGAAAAAAATATTTTTGAATATAATTGTTTTCAATTAAAGATATCCATATTAATTTGTTTTTAATCTGAAAACTGTATTAATTAAGTCAGAAGCAATTAAAAATGCATTTCGTTTTTGTTAAGTCAATGCACAACTTTTTTGACAACGCCTTTTTAAAATTTAATTGCAATTAACATTGTCGTAAAAAGCTTACTCATTTCATTTTAAAAGCCGTAAACTATCTATTTTAGACAAGACATATGATGAAAATATCTGTAATCTGACCGATTAAGGGCATTATAAATTATTATCAACAGAAAAAACTTATATTCAATACAAATCTATTTTGTTGTTTTAGTTATTCCAAAATTCAAATAACGTATATGTTATTTGGATTGTAAGATAAATTGTTGTCAAAATTTGTTTTATTGATTAATATCTATTTTCTTTAAAGTTTCAGCATAAAAATTATAAAATTGATTTATATTTTTTTTGTATCATTTGTATTATATTCTTACTCTTTTTAAGTATTTCAGGATCAATGTCTGGTCGAAAACGTTTAGGGTAAAAACCTTCTCCGTATTGATAGCTTTTGGTGACGTTGGATAGTATTTCACCAGCGTTATCTGCGAGGAGTGAAGTTTTTCTGAAAACATGAAGATATTAAATACTGAGAAATAAGGTTATTGATTCTTAGAAATTGTTTTCAATTAAAGTCATCTGACTGATCATCATCATAAATAATAAAAAATAAAATTAAACTTTTTTATTATTACATTTCTTTAATATATACATACATCATATACCCTTTAATGCATTATTATTTTTTCTTAAATGTAAAATATTTTTTTACAGTGATTGGTTTTTTTTTCACTATAAATTTAAATATCTAAAATTGGTAATCTGCAAACTTGACTAAATGGCATGTTTAGTAGTATACAAGCCCTTTCGAAAAAATACGATGTATTTTTAGATAAGATAGATAGATTTAGGCTATAAAAAAGTATATATTAAAAAGAGTTTCGGCAAACTTAATTTCAATAATCCGAGATGTCGAATTTCTCGAATGTTAAAAATAGATGAAGTCGAGAAATCGAGACGGATTATTTTAAAAATTTAAAAACCTTTTGATTAAATAAATATTTATCAAGGCTGTGGAGTTGTTAAAAATAGAACGACTTCGAATTTATAAACAACTTTAATTATTTTTAGGATTAGCAGCATGCAGTGACCCCACTTTTGACCCTAACGATTTGAATACACATTTTTTTAAAAAATTACTTAAAGTTTTTCGTTTTTTTTTTGCCGACTCCATGAACTTAACTTTGACTCTTCAGCTCTAGTATTTAATTGATAATACTTCATTAAATAAAGGTTATAAATAATCCGTGTAGAACTTTGATTTTTTTTAACAAGCAATCTAAAATAAAATAAGATTTCGGTATCACTGTGTCATACGTGATAAATAATAAATAAAAAGAAAACTTACTGCCTAGGTATTTGCACTCTTATATTTGGACCTCTAGACTCCTCAAATTCATTCCAATCATCAACAAAGGACGCAGTGAGTTCAGGGTCAGTTGGGTCAATAAAATCAGCTGGACCACTCCTGTACTTTGTGGGTTTCGAGTCATTAATTAGTTTACCTAATGAAAACTCCTCCAGCTAAAAAAATAACAACCGATATGAAATTATACGTTAACAATAGTTTGAATTTTTCATAAGACTTTTATTTACTTCCACCATTCCCAAGCGCTGGCTTAATGTAAAATTCTTACGAGAATACTTTGACAGTTTCCTGCTGTCAGATACATAACACTATAGTTAGGTTAAATATTTAGACTATCTTGCGAAGAGTCAAGCTTTGTTTTATTGGATTACTAATTTTTCATCTTCTTATTTGTTAAAATATTATAAATAATTGTTCACTGTCAATTCTTGGCGAAAGGGCACTTAGCGAACATTTTTTAGTATTTTTGATAAATTGAAAAAGTGGACGCTTTTTGTTGTTATGGATAACTACACAATTTGAAAACAACTGTGCCACAGACCCGAAATATCAATACTATCTAATGATACTATCTAATGATGAAATATCAATACTATCCAATAATAAATTATTGGTGCCCGTCATGTTATTAAATTCTAAGAGCTGGTAATGTAAGCAATTCGTTTCATTCTGTATCAATGACGATCAAGAAATTGTAACGAAAGATCACATATTTAACATAAGCTATTTAATTTGAATAGTTTTACGTGGAACTTGCCTTGATGAATTGAAACATGGCTATTTTTGGTAATCTTTCAAGATCTGGATAGTAAAAGGCAGCCGCCTGATGAGCAGGGTATGTTGAAGTGTGACGAGTTATTTCAAGCGGCCATCTTGAACGCCAATTTGGAGACGTGAATGTTAATCCCCCGTCTGTTCCAGCGTCTAGTGGATCTACCTAAAATTGACATAAATATTGTTTACTTAGACTTAAACTCAAATAGTTAATCTTTTGTAAGTCCGAAGATGCTTAAAATATTAACATTACACCTAAAATATATATACGAAATTTGACATGTTCTTAATCAAAAATTCTGAATGATGGGCAGTAATTCAAACAGTTTTTTGGTATAAATATTATTCATTCAAATTTAAATCAGCCTGTGTGAATTTTTTACGTTATGAGTCAAAAAGAATGACATCAATCGTGTCCGAGGAGAAACGACAAATCCAAGGTATCAAATTTTAATTGAAAAAAATCTGATATCGAAGTTACTAAGACTCGAATTCAGACCCAACAGATTATACTTACGATAATTTTTACCTCTTCAAGTCCATAGCAACGGCGATTTAAAATATATATAAAAAACTATTGCTATTTGAATTTGAAATTTTGTACAAATAAGTAAATTAAATGATTAATTTGAAAACACGCACAAAGAAATGATTTCAATAAAATTCAACAAATATATATCAGTATATTTTCTAAAAAAATTGTCTTAGTTCAAATCAATTTTGTCAAAGTTTGTGAGTAAAAGTAAAATAAAAAATCAACTTTTCAGCAAAGAAAAACTTGTGAAAAGAAGTTGTTCGCACATTCGTAAATCGTTTCAATTGAGTGGGTGAATATAAAGCTTAAACGTATGTAGTATGCCGTATACCTACTCACTTATGAAACGTATTATACTAGATGACTGGGTTAAAAGCCTGGTTTTTAATATACATAAAAGTCGAATATAAGTGAGAATTGCAATAAAATTATTCCCATTCACAGTTTTACTATATATATGAAATCGAATGAAGTTTTTTCACATATAAAATATACTAAAATATCATTCATCACATAATACTTAAATAAAAATTTATCTTAAGCCATCCCAAGTATAAGTCTAAGGCCTAGGCTTATGCTGAGACACAGTCATACAAGTGATGTAGCGCAGGGCAGCATAGATTTTGTATTACACGAAGAAACACAGACCTGCGTATACTGTAGTAACGGTACAGATTTAAACGCAACGAGTGTACGTTTGGATGTGTTCTTTTGATTTCTCCGCGAAAATTACCAATAAACTAATGAATAAGTGTGAACTGAACTTTGATTATATGATATTACTCATGTATACTACAGAGTTATTATGGGTCATTATTGGATGCAGCTGTCACAGAATACGCTGGTGGCACATGTATTTTTCACCTGTTTGCATCTAACAATTCTGTGTTGCCTGCTTTGCGTTACCTGCGTCGCCTGCGTCTCAAAATACGCTTACTGTCCGTCTTACGAGAACGAAATCAAAGCGAATGCGAAGTGACTCGGTGCGGCACAAAACTGTCAAATGGTCTCCGCTGCTATGTCCACGTGATGAAACGCACGCCGCGATCAGTTTGTTTGATATTTTGATTCGCTTTAAGCCGTGTTCCAATCACGTTCGCAGAGACTTAGATAGTTGCGAAAATGCATTATATTTGTAAATATGTAATTATAGCGATTATAATGTAGCAATTAACAATAATTAACGCCGAAAGTTTACTTACGGATATACTGACAGAGTCCACCCACTCTCCGTTATCGCAGAAGTTGAAACTATCCACCCCCACAAACCAGTCAGGGGACGGAACTAATTTGCAAACAACAGATACCTGGGAAGAATAATAATTACAACATCAACAATGAGATGGCAAAATTATATATAATAAAATAACATAAACTGAAGATTATTTACGATAACGGAGAAAGTAATTAACAGATATTTATTTTTGTATTCGTAACGGTCACTTGAAAAAATGATCAATGGATTAAGTGCGTATGATTTACAGTTATAGAAATTGTGTTTGAGAAATTAAGAGATAAGAATTATGTTGTATTTTTTTTATAAATAATGACTTAATTGAGCCTTGATTATTGGCAATGAAGAATAAACTATACCGGAATCTTCAGTGAGTGCCCATTCTTAATCTTAAAGCGATTTTTTAAATAAAGTGGAATAAAGTACAAAAGAATATTGTGTGTTTTATTAATTAAAAGCGATATATTAAATAATGAAAAAATACGTGATGATACATACATATAACATATATCTTATATTTAGTATAAATATACCACGGAAAGCCTCTTAAGAGAATTTGTAGTATATGAGATTAAGGTTTATTTATTATTCATTGGTGAAAAAGCTTTTATGTCAACATTCCGTTTGCTCTTTTTGATTAAGTAACGAAGTGGACGTGCGTAAAATAAAATAATATACCATAGAATGATTTCCATCAACAAAAAAGTCCTGGCTCGATTCACCAGCACCTTCTGTGATGGCTTCCGAAATGAACTGATCATAGATGAATCTTGTTTCATCCGCCACTAGTCCCGCCAATTCTCCTTGTTCAGCAAATTGTTGAAAAGCTAGTGACGAGTATTGTCCATGCCTGAAGATGGTGTGCTCTTCTCCGTGGCTTTGGCCTGTTATAATTTAAAAAAAATGGTATGATAACAAACTTGGTATCCATTAAATTTTAAATTAATATTGATTAACCATGCGCAATTAGAAGAGAGAAAAGACATTATGTTGAGATACCTCCACTAGAAGACCATATGATCCACATTGGGAGTGGGAATGGATTTATAAAACAAACAATATTCGTCAAGAATTATCTATCTGGTCGGAGTCAATTTTTTATTTTTTATTGCGGTTGACAAAACTATATAGTTTATTTCATAATATAATTTGTACTATCTTTAGCTCCCTGAGTTTTGTCTTTCCCGAGTTATGAATGAATAAATAGCTTTACTATGCAAATAGGTATTGCTGTCAAAGTCAAGCAGTAAGACTTTTAAATATTATATAGAGCCGTTATTATAACTAGTTTATCAAAGTGTAACCCGATTAATAGTTGAATAATCAGAGGATTAAAATAAATATGGCGATACATTTTAACCAAGCCTTAAAATAGAAAGTTCTTTTTGTGTATATTTTGAGGATTTCCAAGAATATAAATCATTAAACTCGAACAAGCAAAGTATCTTTGCCATTTTACGTAAACAATATATTATACTATGAATTGTTTTCAGATAGCCTTTTTATTGAAGGTATAATGGCTTTAATATTAAATTTATTATATCATAATGAATAAACTAGTGCAAAATCACGTTTTTTTTATTCAGAGTTTATTTAGAAATAATATTTTTTTTATAGTTTGAACAATAAAAATATCGCTTTCAAGCTGTCGAAAAGTATAATAAACGATACAAAACGTATGGTATTAAATACGTAAACATAGTTTTTTTTTATTATTATTTGTATTCCATTTTTATGTTTCTTAATAAAATATTTTTTTTTCGCCGATTCTTCTTTGTTGTCTATGCATAAATAAATTGAGAAATAAAAAGTAAACTGTTTTATCCTACCTACTCCAATTTGATTTATGTACCGATTTTTGTTAAAAGTATTAATGTATAAAAACCTTTGCATAACTAAACTAAAAATACGTATCTTTTTACACGTATTGTTGTGTTACTAACCCATCGGTATGTATGTAGTGGATACACCAAAGTTTTAGAATAAATAAAAAAAGCATTTTTTTATGCAATATTTTTAGTGTCACTAAAAAAATGATATGAAACTTTTTTTATTTGTGTTTTCCCGCCGGAGTTGAACAAAATTGATATGTCTCGGTTCAATATAGATGTCTCGACCCTAACAATACCAATAAAGCGAAACTTTGATTTGCGATCCTAAAATAACAGATGTGGTTTCGCTTTGGGCAAATATTTCATCACGAAAAATCAAACTTAGTTTATGAAAAAGTTTCCTATGATTAACCCATTACCTGCCAGATTTTTTTTCCCGCTTTTTTTGCAATATATGTGTTCTTTTTTACTGAAAAATAGGTTTGGTAAAATATTTTGACGAAAAAAACACTTTACCCCCATAAAAAGTAAGTTTTTATAAATGTTCCCAATTGGGGATCATGGCATATGGCGTGTAAAAAAACATATACATATTGAATAGTCAAATTTCTTTTTTCATAATTTTGTTATCTTTTATTGGACAGTTATTCATTCAACTATATCGTACTGTGCCCGTAGCAGTAATATTTCTATCACTTAACAGTGTCATTAACTCAAAACTGATAAAAAAGTTATCGAAATAAAAAAAAATGGTTGGATGGATTATCGATTTTAGAAATATTTCTCATTATGACTGACGTGCCTAGTCCCATTTCTTGGTAATCTCCCTCTTGTATTCCTTGATATAATTCAGCATAGAAGCAATATCCAGTTTCGCTAAAACACATTGCCCATTGCTTGAATCCAAAACGTATAGGTTTTCGTCTTATAAATTGTTTGAAATAATGATGGCCATAATATCGAATCATTTGTTCATCGATACTAATATTTGTAGAAAAAACTCCAAATTTCAGAAAAAGTTTGTTCATCATATCAAGTAATGGACCAATTAAAAAAAAATGTCTGTACATTGCTTATAGATTAATTCGGCATTGTCATTGAAGTGAAAATTTCTTTTTATCTCCAAATATCGGTTTCGTGACAAACATTTCCTTACACATTGAATAGATAAACCCTCGTCCTCGCACTGGTACATTTGTTCCTGGGGCAAAGAATGATATCCAGTTAGCAATAAAACCCCTAAAAAAATTCTTAGACAGTCCGGTGAAAAAATTGAAGCCATGGCGGTTATTTTGGGATGCATACAATGTACTTTGTTTAACTATATGTTCCATTATATTTTCATCAAATAATGTCTCAAATACTTCCACAGGAGATTTTCCTTTCAGAATTTGTACTATATTTTTCATATTGCTTAAAATTTCATCATCTTGTCTCATTTTTTTTTGAAAATTCTGGTCTTATATTTTTCCAAAGCGATTAAGATTTTTTAATTTTAGATTTAGATAGGGAAATCTTCTGAATTTATGAAGGTGATGTACCTTCATTATTTTTTCCCTAAGTGGAAGCTTCTATTGGTAGAATACTTGAATGAATTTCGACTCTGCCTGGAACATCTTTTGGCTAAATGTCTTCTGAAATATTGTCACCGATTTCTCCTATATCTGACCGACGGTATAGGGTGGATGTTCAACAAGGTCTATCTCAGGATCTGATTCTTCGTCATCCATAAAATTTGGATCATTGACTATTTATTCCAATTCAGAAAGCGAATAAAATTTTCTCGTACGCATATCTACAAATTAGTAAAAAATAAAATAAAGCACATGTATCAAATATTTTACACGGCATCCGCCATGATCCCCAAATGGGAACATGCGATAAAACAGTAATAAAATTGACTGCAATTTTTTATTTATTTATAGCTAAGCATTAACATTAACTATAACCTGTATTTTAGCCATGCGCGAAATAACAACTTAAAATTTAAAGAAACAATACAAAAAATATGTTATACAAAAGTCACGTTTTACCTTTTTACGATTTACCTTTAAATTTTAACTTTTAGCACTTATAACTCTTATCTTATAATGCTATTGCAAATTATTTTCTGTAAAGATGGTGCTACAGACTCTTCTGAACGTAACTGTGTTACTAGTAAAAATATTCCAGCAAGTACTACCAACTGCAGAGCAATAATAGTCGCGTACCCCAAATGGGGATCATGGCAGGTAACGGGTTAAATAACGACGATATACAATCTGTGTACCAGCGGCTTGAATTAAAGCAAAGTTGTTTCTGTATAACAACAGCGATATTAAAAACCAACATAAAAACTTTACTGTAGTGAATATTTTAACATTTATAGCTATGTCGAAATCAAATATCAATTACACACTCAACAACAAAAAAATCCTTGACATATATTAAATGCGGATTTGTATTTCTTTTTACTGGAATAACGTAAATTATCAAGTAAAACATAATTGAAATAGCACGAGGTACATTTCAAAGGTATTCTGTCATTAAGCTAGAAGCCTGAGCATACAATGGCGATTAGGGTATCCAATCCCGGAGCCTTTTTCCAATCCCGGGATTTCGGGATTGATAAATTTTCAATTCCGGGATCCCGGGATCGCGACCATGTCAATCCCGGGATTTCGGGATCAAAAAATTGAACGGGATCCCGGGATTGCGGGATCCCGAATCCCAGGATTGGATGCCCTAATGGCGATCACGTGAGTGTAAAACTATAATCGTTATAATATATATAAATGAACTCCGAAAATCAAATTTTAAAAAATACCGTTAGGCTGGATTCTTTCGACTTCTCAGCGTATAATTACAATTTCACTTGACAAACATGTCGCAAATTACGACATTTTTAACGGTAGAAATCAACTGAAGAATAACCTACTGGAAAAGTTACATCCCTTCTAACAAACTCAGTTAGAAGACTGAGACTCGCGGACTCGAAGTCAGTCAAAAAAAAAAAATGAAGATAAAAAAACTCTTTACGAATACTGACTGCGATATTTCAATAAATAAAACTGCTATATATTTCTAAGAAATTTAATCGTTATGCGATTAAAAACCTGATTACAAAATAAAGCATTGAAAATAATTCTTTAACATATAAAAAAGCTTTATACCCCCAATTGAAGAATTTTAATTACTTATGCACAACCCGTCACCCGTGGAGGGCATGCGGTCTAAAATTACAATTAGTGTCACACACAGACTAAATAGACAATTTAATTCTTAAAAAGAAAGTTAATTATTATTTATATCGGCATAAACACCAATCAACTCTTGTGTAGTTTTTTCAAAATTTTATAATTTTCTACAAAATGTTATTTATTCAAAAAAATATAATATCCAATGTCTAGGTTTGTAGCAATGAGAAATTGGGTCTACTAGTAAACATATCGTGCACGATTTAAAAAAACTATTTAGTACAAAAATATAACTAACTTAAGATTGTCTGATTGATAGATTGTCTGAGAATGACTCTGAAAGAAGTAAAACACGTGTCACAATTTGTAGTACAATACGTGGAATAATCTAAGTTATTTTGTATTTTAAATTATAACTTACTTGTTTTCGCAAATTCTACCGGTTTGAGTGAGCAAAACCAATCCTGATTTTTAATAAATGGTGTATTTTTTCACTAAAAATTTAAATATATCAAATTTTAATGATCATTTTTCAATGTTTACGTAATAAACTTAAAAATTAATCGTTGAAATTGTGTGTAGTTCAATAAGTTTTCTCACTAATGACACGGACTGTGAAAAACTCTGTTCTTTCGTTATCCTCGAGCATTTTAGTGTACGGGCGATATCATAAATTAAAAATTATTGAATTATTGTTTGTTAATTAAAAAGTTAAAAAATCTTCGAAATATAAAACTCTTCACCGCGATGTTCTTACTTATAGGAAGTAAATTTTATTTTCGACTTTTTCGAGCCCTTTCTGTTATGGCGATGTACTTAAATTAGCAAAGCCTTTCCGCTGCACAAAATAAAACGGAAAATAATAAAAGAGATGTTTTGTTCCAAAGAAAGAAAAAGAAGAAGCACTCGAGGGCTGAAGTGTCGTTCCTCCCGAAAGTGTCCCAATTAGTGCTAAACTTTGCCCCCTCAAGACGATAAAATCTGAATTTCAAATATTGTTTTCGAAGAAAAAAATATCAGATTACGCAAAAAGCTGATCGGCCGACGGATGACTTGAATATTAAAATTTTAAGATCCCGTGCCAGACAAAGGATTCCGTTATTTGTATTTTGTTGAGATGTTTTCTTAAATAATGCAATGAATTTCGTTCTTGGGCAATTTGGATTTTATTGCTAAGTATTGTTTATTCCGCGAATGCTTTGTTAAATTAAAAAAAAACATTCGTTTATTTATGAGTTCGTTAACTATAGTTAGTTAATTTATACGTGCTGTCATTCGGTTCACCAACAGCAAACAAAAATGTATTTATGCATACACAATAAATTACACACAGAAAATGGAACATGACAAATTACTAATGCAATATATTAACATATTATCTAAGGTTCTTGATGAAATTTCAATATGTTTTTTTACATTTCCATAGGTTTTGTAAGTAACTTCTCTAAATTAGTTTTTTATGAAATATATATTTTCATGCATATGAATTACCCAAGAATGATCAAGAAAAAATATTATCACTAAGCATTGAAAAAATTGAAACACATTTTAAACTGAAGCTCATGATGAGCGAAACCAGTCCTGATTATATTAAAATTTTGGAATTAGTACAAAAGTGTTTTAAAATATAACGCCTTTCCACCAAGGATGGACAGCCATTATCTCTGGGTCTAGAAGTTATTGATGGCGATCTGAATTGGTTTCAAAATTGATTTGATATAAAGTCGTCCAATATTAATTGGAAAAGTAGTCTCATAAACAAATAACATCTCTGTAAGTTTTTGAAATTACAGGTAATCATTAAGATCGATCACGATGAAAAAAAATCCATATATGATAAAAAAAACTATTCAATAGAAATTTAAAATCTTACAAACTGTTATAATAATTTTTTTGGTGCTTTTGCTGTTACAGTTTTTTAAAAAACAGCATTTTTTTTTATCAGTAATGATAAATATTAATGCAGATTTTTAAGGAAGAGAATTGTCCCTTCATATTGATTGAATACTTAATTTGAATGAGATATAATATTGTCCTATAATTATTAACTAAACATTAATTATCGATTATGATTACTTATAACTATCAATTCGATATTTACCAACATCTACTAGCACTATGACGATATAATATAACAAAATAAAGATGCTTGTGACAATATAAAATATGTTTTTTCTTAGCCATATAAAAAGTAATTTAGAAGCAAGCCTACAATATTTCCAAGCCATTTAGTTTGTGCTGCAAACGTTTCCTTTTTTAAAACTGCGATAATTTCACCAGTAATGATTTCAATGGAAAAGGCCTGAATAATTTTCCCTCATACTGACTACTATGAATGGTACACTAACCTTTTACGCAAAAACCCACTTTAACTACATTACTGTTATAAATTCTATGAACTTCAAGTAGAGACAGTTCAGATTAATACTTAAAGTAATCCATTTTAATAACTTAACTGATTACATAATTTATTTCGTGAATGTAAATGTTTTTTGTGTACTGTATGTGTGTATGTTTGTATGCGCATGTGTGTGTACATGTACGGATATAGTATGGAGGAAGCATATGGAATGTGATTTGCAAAATAATGCATATGGAGTTCCCGTGAACTTCTTATCTCTGTAGTGATCGCGCCCTTCCGTCTGCAAACGACGGTAAGGCGATGCAATTTACAATTTTTCAAAATCTTTATCGATGAAGGAGACTGGAAGAACCTTGGTGCGTCCTGGTACTTGAAGCTCCATAAATTTGATATCAAAAAAAAAAAAACAAAAAAACAATATTCCATTTGTTATGACCGTGCGTTTGAATGTCTGAATTGATATCGTCTGTGTACACGCAGAAAAAGTTACGTATATTGTGTTATCCAAAACGACTATATTTAGTATTCGTAAAATGAGATTGTTTTAAAATTTCAATTAAATTTCTTATACTTTAAAATCTTTAAAATACAAACAAAATATTAAGCAATATGGTTTATGAGCCAATGCTCTAGATTAGGTATCCCGATCCTTGGCCCGCGGGCCATATGTGGCCTGATTGACGGTTTTGAGTGACTCTTTCGAGGTTTTCAGCATTATACATTTTTTTTATTAGTAAACACATATTGTGTAAAACGATTTAATATCGAGCTAGCAAGGATTTGAACTCAATCATATCTGATCACCCATTAATAGGTCACATTGGTTGAAAAATGAATGAATTTGTGGAATAACAAAGTCATCAAATTAAATTTTATTTAAAAATGAACTTCCTCAAAGTTATCTCCGAATCCATCGGAAACATTCCCACAAGTTCAATGTTCAAAACTTTGGTGTAGCTAATTTTTCAAAAACACAATTGTTTAATTGCATATCTATGCCACAGTTAAAATATGTACTTAGTCAATGCAAACATTTTCCAGGTAAAGTACAAAAGAGAGAACAAATTATACTTTAACAAGTTAATGTGTATAATATATTGTACACTATTAGTTAGATTGTTTACAAACTTAAAAATAATCACGCGTGCACAAATAGTGTTACCAGTCTTTCTTCGTTGCTGTGAGCGCGCAATCACGGAGCAGTTGTGTTTTAGTGTCATTTTACATTTAATATAGCCTCAAAAATTACAACGTCTTGTTGCCCCATTCTCGCTCTGTTTCTATTCAACATATCTTATCTAACCTAACCTTGCACAACCTAACCTAAGCTGTAATGTCATGTCTCTAGGACTTGATTGAGTGTATATATTATACTAAATAGTTAATTCAAACATCGATTAGTCGATGTTTATTGTAACTGTGATAATGTAAAATAAAACTATAATAATGGAACTGAAACTGAATATATTTTTCAACATTGCTTTATTTAAAATTAGTATACTTTCAAAAAATCATTTTCGTCGGGGTGTCAGCGATATATCGATAAAACATTAGACTTATGTATTTGTATTCAGAGTGGTTTCTCATTAATTGCTTTGCTTGCAATACCTGAATATGGGGCAGGGCATAGATTTTTATTACCTTGCAAAACCTTCTATTCATTTCTGAAAAGGGTCGGGATCAGAAACGGGTCTAATTAAATACATTCTTCAGTTATGATATGTCCAACGGTCAATTCTTAGTGGAAAAGCATTATATTTATAAAAGAAAACACAATGTTTTTGGTTTGATTGTACAATTGTATGTGAGTATTGATCAGAACTGGTTTTTCGTGGCATTACGAGCATTTTAAAATGATGTTTGCGCTAGATATGAAAAAAACCTGTATTCCACAAATAGAAAATGTGTTTTATTTATAAAAATACGTTTTTTATAAAATTAATCTCAAAGTCTTTTGCTTAGCAGGAGTTTCAACCTTATAGCGGTAACGGGTGCATTTAAGTTTTTAAGATGATAGTCGCAGGCGCATGCCGAATTTTCAAAAAAAGCACAGAGTCAATAATATGTACTATAATTACAATATTATTACTCTATTATTCTTTGGTAAATGTTAGCTTTATTTACATTTATATGCCTATGAAAGCAATGAACAAGATAAAAAAGGTAAATTATGTACAATAGAGTTTACAGTGTACAATATCTTAAAAAATATCGAGCACAAATACTGCAATCTTTGACAATACATTTCACTAATTAATTCTCCAATATTGGGAGTGTACAACGATTATCTAAATAGTTAAAAATTACATATACATTTTTTGATATTACATACTTTGTAAAGATACATGAAAATAGCTGTGCGAGCGCATGTGCACCGTGGGCACAGGGTTAAGAAACGCTGGCTTAAATGTTATGAATGATATCTATTTACTTTTAACGTGTTGATTGTCAATACTTAGTGAAAAGGCGTTTAATATTATCAATACTAGATTCGCTTATAGCGAATTTTTTTTAACTGAAGCTCATGATCATATTGAATAAAAATGGAATTCATACAAATGAGTGTTTTTATTTTGTTGAATTATATCTATTCATACAATTATTTATTATTGTATGTACGTTTCCACCAAAGGATTGGAACCCTAAGTCACGCTACCAATTAGGACGAGAGCTCAAAAGATTACTCACTTAGCTTTGGGAGTGAAAAAGTTTATATATGTAGTTTGAACAAATACTAAGCGTTTTAAATAAATGAGTTTGTAGTATTAACACTGTGCACTATTCACACGAGGACAATTAGTAGGGTAACATACTTAACGTCGGGTAAATGAATTAATCCAGTGGGTTTTTTTAGCTTTCAAGATAAGGCAAGCGAAATTATAATCCTCTTGGGATGCTCTAAGTTAACTCTATCTCCACCCCGATTGTCATGCAGGGGCTATTTTTTGCCCAAATGCGGAAACGTCGCAGTCAAACTAGTTGGTAATCGAGTTATTCAACTTTACAATTATTAAATCTGAATCGCTTAAATTGTGTACATTTCCAATCGTTTTTTCACCAGCGGCCCGGGATTCGCTTTTCGTCATCTTTAGACTTCACGGATATTGCACTGACGGTAAATAAATAGTTTTTATGGAGTATATCGTCACCTTTCTGTCAAAAGTTGGTTAACAACAAAACTAATAAATGAGTTAAACACACAAAGATATTGATATTGACTTCAATTCTTTGTCTTAAAAAAACTCAGTTGGTGCATTGATAATATCAGTTAGCAAAAAAAGCTTTTTTTTTATTTTATATTATTAATAATGCTGGTTTAAAGGCAGATAATTGTCTCTGTGTATTAATTTTAAACTCTTTCTAGTGTCAGATCTTATGAGACGTGGCTGTTTGTGATGTCAATTCTTCTCGAGTTAATCTCGAGTGACTTACAAAATATTCACATCGAATTATTCTCGTATGATCTTTCAACTTTATAATATTTTTTTATTAAAAAAAAATCCATCACTTACAGTAGAGATTTAATCATTTGCATATCTAAAATCGACAATAAAAGAAAACTATTTTTCCCACTAAATCCATATATAAATCCTGTTAACAACTGCTTCACTAAGCTAGATTTTTCTGTTTCCAATGTTTATAAAAATGAATCCCTAGTCATCCACTCAACATTTCCATTTTAAAACACCTCAAATTTAAAGCAAAAAATGGGCTGCTTAATTATTAAAAGAATTCAACAAAGGTTTTTTGTTCCTCTTCTAATGTTTAAATTAAATAATATGTTAACTCCGCTGGGAAAAACTTTTTAAATTAAAAAAAAATGTTTCTTCTTTGAAATTTATACATTATGTCAAACTTTGCGTACCCAATTCTCAAAAGATTATAAAACACTATTATAATGAATAATTTAATTTTTGTTTATACTTTTTCTTTGTGCTTTTAAAACAAAATATTAAAGAATCACACTCTTATCGCATTTTTTCAGATACTTAAAAAGTTAAAATTATTCAAATTTCTTTCCAAACGTCTTTATATATTTATGGTCGTCGGAAAAGTTTTTTCTTACACATTAAAGTTTTTTTTTTGTAATTTTAAGGAACTTAAAAGTTGTTTATCAGATTTACAAAGAGACGCCTATTCATCGGAATGATGAAATTTAAACTTTATTTTAGAACATTATTATAAGCTTCATAAATTATTTTCGAAAAATGTACATATTTTTATCTGGAAATAAATTATTGTCGAAGCGATTCGTGAAGTTATTGACACTTGAAATTTACTTACCATTTATAACTTTTAAATTTTTGTAGAAAACATTAATAGTGTAATTGGGGAACCCCCAATTACACTACTGGCTTGAAATATTCGCTGCAAATCCCCCAATTACACGGTCGCATTCCACAGTTGTTACTAAGAGACGGTCGTCTGTGCCACGCATACAGTCAAATGTTGGCTAGCATATGTGTACTCAACACGTGCCAGGCTATACACGCATGGCTGGGCGTGTCTGTGTGCGGGATATTTACTACTACAAAAACTAAATATTTCGTCTATATTTTTTTTTTTTGCAAAACTAAGGGAAATCTTAATTTTGCGTTTTCCGCGGAAAAAAACCAAATTCCTAATTTTGTATGAAATTCACACCCCCAATTACACGGTCCCGTCTATAGTGTAAATGGGGGTTTTACTGTAAATAGAAATTAATGATTAATGAAAATTAATTTAAGAAACCATCAGTTATTTTTGAAAATATGATATCTTTTTTAATAACAGTATTTTATATAAAATATCGAAATAAGTAACGATTTACACTACTGGTATTGCGATTCCAGTAGGCCGTATTTTTTTCATTATTTAAAATTTGTATTACCAGTATCTGTATTTGAAAAACATTCAATTCTTTAAAAAGGCGTAGCGAGAGCAACAATTAACAAATTAAAGATTATTTCGCAGTCCCACCCTGAAAAAAACATGTCATTGAATAAGAATCAGTTCTCGTAAAACAATATTTGTAGAAATATCCCATTATGTGTCTACTGCTTCAAATCGGGAGAAGACATACATAGTCAAAATAAATCTAAACATTTTAGTATTTCCAATTCTATTTTGCAAGCTGGAGTAGATGTTCCTAAAAACAAAATCTAATTCACAACTTTATGCCATATAAAAGCATAATAGATACTATCGCAAAACGTGTGCAGTGAAAATATCTGAAAATCCGTTGCGAAAATACACTTTACGAAAATACGAGAAGCATAAATAAATCCAGCACAACATTCTGCAGCCGTTATATCCGTTGGATCCGTTAGAACGATCCGTTTTTTAAAATGGAATACAATTCTGCAGATGGCGTGAGTAGACCGTTACCTAGAGGTAACGTAGTCTCCTTTGTTAACACTGCGAATCTAGAATAGGCAATAGATACATTGAAATAATAATAAGTATTAATTTATGATTATGTTACCAACTGAGGGTATGTGATGTGATGATTAATTATTTATAAATTACTATAAATTCAGTTTAAGAAAAAGTTAAAAAAAAAAAAATGATTCTATATTTGTGTGCCAATATAAAAAAATTTCCAATCAATTTATAGATTTCTGTTCGTATACAGAAATATGTTTGTGATTAGCTAACCACTAGTCCTTTCCATGAATTACCTCCATAAAGAAGCCATATGCTCCATATTGATAGTGGACATGGTTCTTTTAAAAACAAATTAGATGTTTTTCTTTCAAACTTAATCATATTAACCCGTAATATGCCATCCTAAAAAATAATAGAATACCTAAAATGATAAGTACTTATTAACAATATTAAGAGAAATATTGAATGATTTAATGGCTTAAATATTTACGATTGCATCATGGGCATGGAGGTGTTAATTGGAAACTTAAGAATTTTTTCGATTTATATGCAAAATTGTTTTATTTATATATCACTTTATCACACGAGGTTGGTTTTTAATCCTTTCTTTGAAAATCCTGAAATAGTAAATCGTCATTAGTCATATTGTGATATTTGAAATCATTTATAGCAGAGAAAATATTTATAACATAAACAAAAGAACATAATTTTACGATATAAACTAATGGGTGATACAATTTACGATATCAACTAAGGGTAGGTTGAAGAACATGTGATATAATTAAAAATTTGAACCGGGATCCTCAAATCGTCAAGCGCAGCTTTCGCCGAAATGCTACAGAAACCTAGAATTTTTATAACAAATTTGACATACATTATTGCGCATATCTTCTCCATATATCTGAATACCATTCATCACAGACTTTAAAATTATCAAAATGAGGCTGATAGATAGAGAAATATGTAAAATAATACCTCATTTTAGCCCTCTCTTCTTAAACTCTTATTGTTTTCTGACATTATAGGTTTGAAACTGGTATTTTTTTTTGAGTCTGTATGTTTCAAATTTTGAATAAAACAGCCAAAACTTAAAAAAATCTCATTTGCAATCTTTACACATGGGTTTGTCACCGCAAGTGTTACAAGGAGAGGAGCTTGAAGGCTGTATTAGGAGTTCGTCGCTACACCTTTAACGAAGCTTATCCTGGTGCAATTAATTGCTGCAGATGACGTAACAATACTTCATTCGTCTAACTCCAGAGACACTGAGATTTTCATTGTGCTTATTATTACAAAAGCCGATTTATTACCAGCCCTTCGGAATAATTACTGCGTCATTGTTTGGGTTTTTATGAATGGATAGAGATAACATTCATCTTCAGGTAATCGTGAATTTATGAAGAATGATACTTTTGTATAGAGTAAAGCCATATTGTATATGAAAACAAGTAACTGTAAGAATTCTCTAATAGATTTTCAGTAAATATTTAAATATCGGTAATAATAAAATCTAAATGCTGATTGTTTTGGTTGTTTTTTTGAAAACTGAAATACAAATTTTGATTTGGTTTCAAATTGAGATGATACGATACATAACTCAATACACTTTGACACTTAGCATGTTTCAGAATTGAATTATTCATTACTTTCTTGAATAACAGCGCTGTTATGAAAGAAATACAATACATTTCACCTAATTCAGCCAAATGATGGATAACAAAACAAATATTATTATTTTTAATGAATTCGCTAGCTTTTGTGGAAAATGGTAAACATCTACCATTGCAATTATATTTGTTGTTGTGATCTGTTTTCAGGAATTATAATTATATAATATTACGTTTCCTTGTTAAATATTTTGATGCTGTTTTTCTCTGAAAATAAACAAGGTTTAATTGGCATTATTAACAAAGCAAAGTATAACAATTTCAACGTAAATTTAGAATGAATAATTTGTTTGCGTTCTAAATTGGAAATCATATCATACATTCTATTTTAAGGCTAAGCAATCGTTATTTAAGCTTCTTTTTTTATTTGAATAATTATTCAGTTTATTTCCTCGTGATGTCGGCTTGTTAATTTTTAGGTTATAGTAATATTATTATTGTTCGGTATGCAATATTGCAATAGAGACGGTTTTACTATAACATATGTTAATTTTGTTGTCATTCGATGCTAAGCTTATTTTATCGCGTGTGCATTCATAGAAAGCCGGGTATTTGTGTACATTAACGCATTTTTATCAAAATATAGCAGCAATTTAACTAAATATCAACTAAAATATTTAACGCGATTAGAGAGAATAGTACAATGAATGAAGTAAGACTGCAAAAATCTTATGCAATTAACATTCAATTGTAAATTTTGGCAATGCTTATTTGGGGCTTAACTGTAAGTATACTATTTTTTAATTTAAAATCTTTATTAAGACTTAGTGAAATGAACTATATTAAAAGTTGGTCTATCAATACAATCCTTTACTGTCTCCTTGAGTAATTTGAGTTTTTCATTTTTTTTTGTTTACTGACAATAAATGCTTATCCAGTACAAAAACAAGGAGATGAATATCAAAACAATTAACTATTACTTTGAATAAAAAGTCAAATTATAATCCTTGCCATTTTAGTTGATAAATTTATTAAAATATCCCGATAATAATGTTGGAAAAAAATAAAAAGGTTATCAAGATAAATTTTCTTTGTGAGCAACAAGTATTTATAGCTTGACAATCAAAAGACCGCGAATGTTAAAAAAATCCACGGAAAGATTTCACTTCAGTTTCTTCGTCCGCCATTACGCGTCCCACTCGACACCCTCCCGTATATTCAATTAAATATTCCCGTTTCCGGAATCCAGCTTCCGGATTCGAATCACGCGTTCGTGCGGGGCGAAAAAACACAAAGGCCGCGAACCTCTTTTTAAAATTCCGCCGACACCTTCCTCGTCAGCCTTCGTTTGAATAACAAATGAAGAGAGACGTGCTCACGTGCTTATGAAAATTATTCCACTGTCCGACGTGTCGCCGTTTCTCCGGACGCCATCATTTCTGGCGCCTAAAATCACGCCACGTCAAAACATCCAAATTTCTAACATCCCTCTACTGAATCCCCTTTCTTATTTTACTCGGAGCTTATGAATAAGACAGTCTCTTAAAAATGACTTCTGTGTTTGGTTAACCGTTAAATCTTGTTAAAAAAAACAAACAACACTCCATAAACAATTTCGACAGTATGAACAAAGTTCACTTTTAGGATGCTCACTGTCAATACTTGGTGGAAAGGCATTATATTAATAAAAATAAATTATTCCTTTGTACTTATTCCAAATTCGCTCGCAATAAGCGAAACAGGTGCTGACCTTTTAAATAAATTACAAAGGAATATTGCGTTTTTATTAATGAATAAATTTATTTTGAATACTCATTATTATTTTTATAAACCTGCATTCCAATAACGAATACTATTATCATGGTTTTCGATTTATGACGCGTGTAAGAACAATTAGACTAGCGATTAGTTAGTTCACAAACATTTGTTACCTTACCTCATCTTTATACTCTTTTTTTTGTATAAAAATCTTTATTAAGCAAGTGATTTACAAAAAGTTGCATTAAAAGCTTAAGTCCCGTCTAAAACTACCACAGCCGATAATTTTGATAGAAAAATCTACAAAGTAACAATTAAAAACGTACGAAATATAATGGCAATAGAATAAGTATTCATTAATCAAGTGTTAGCAAGATAATTTAAGTAATTTGGGACCGTTGGTTAAATGCTTTGCTTAACTTCCGATGAAAAATACTGGTGTTCGAAATCTAAGGAGGATTATCTGCCAAATGCATCACTCAATTACCGTGCACACCTTCTGGGAACATTAGTTAATGGTGTACTTTGGAGTTTGAATAAACAGAAGTTACAAGTATCCATTAAATTAAACGACGCTCTGGTACGGTTCACAAAATTACGGTTATTTCTAGAACTGGGTTAACGTGCTACGACAAATCGCTGAAAACTTTCGCTGCGTTGTGTCCTCGCTGTGATTCCGCGGCTCATCGATTCGGCACACGATAGTTATTTGAATAGCGATTAAAGTAACCACTTTAAGTTTATCGCCGTCTGTGTGGTCGAGTGGTCAACTTCGTTGGCTTCGGTTACGGAGGTCGCGGTTTCGAATCCCAGTACGGACAGTTTTATAAATTGATTTTTCGATCGATTTATGAATTTCTGTTCGAAGGCATGAATGTATGTGATGTCTTGAATTCCCCCCTCCCATCCTATTCTATAAACGGAACGGGGCGTATCGAAAGCAATCAGCTAACCACTAGTCCTGTCCTAGCCCTATCCTTCTATTCCTAACTCTCTTTGGAAAAAGAGAGGTTGAGAAACTGCGTAAGAAGCAGTTTTCGTATAAACATTTTTGTTGAGATAAACTCCATTAGGAGTCAATATTCTCCACATTGGGAGCGGTCATGGTAAAAAAAAGTTTATGTATTAAAAGTTACTAGCTGTAAGCCCGTTGACCTCAAACCTGTAAGACCGTTGTTGCATTTTTAAGTAGTCAGAAAATTTACTGGCGTGAAAAATAAATTACAAAACTTATTGAATTTATTGAATAAGTCAGAAATTATAAAAGTAAAAGAAATATACCTAGAGGCATATATCGACAGCCCTGCCCTGCAGTATTTAAATTGTATATAATATAATTGTTGAATAATTGAAATGTTTAAGTTTGCTAACAATTATATTTCGTAGAAAAAGAAAAAGACCCGAGGACATTATTACGAACATATTTGTGATTATTTGTGAAAAGTGAGTATATTATCGACTATTAATATAAAGATTTCTTAAATATTGTTTTATCATATTTAAGACATATATTGATTGGACTTTTTGCAACTGGTACTCAATTTGTACTCAAAACGATGAAAGTCTGTGGTGCTGTTTATTAAACTTATAATACTTTAACGAAAACAAAAAAAATGTCATAGCTTTCTAATTCTAAAGGAAGTTTTAACCGCTTATTTAAACAAGTCATTTTGAAGTATTTTGTAAGGACGTTGTAGTTATTCAAAGTATGATGAACGATGTGTCCTGCAAAAATGAGCATCACCTTTTGTACTTGAAGGTCATATATTTATTTTATTACGCATTTGAAAAAGTAATTTGACTTGGGAAACTTTTTATTATAAAATCATTTGCCACTCAAACTGAAAGCTTTGGTGTCGTTTGCGAATAAGTAATTGCGAAACAATTGTGAGAAATCAAACGTTGTTGTTTGTGGTAATAACGAATATATAGGACACATCCAAATCCTTAACGCATATGCAATGCACACAACGGTAAATGCTCTTATCGTTGCTCATCCGTTAAACGGTAAGTGTATATTTACGCGATTAATGTAGGTATAAAGTGCTCATAAGTCATAAAGTAATTTGGAGTCTGTCGTTTTTGGAACAAGGAATTCGGCAATTTAAACGATTTATGTGTTTCGAATAATAAAAGATTTTTTTTAAATGTTTGTTATTTTTTTAACGTTTATTTTTTCTATCCGAAAAAGAGTCATAAAACTTTTTTTACTAAGTTAAATGGTGAATTGATGTCAAAATTTAAATAAAAATAATTTTAGGGTAGGTATGATATTTACGCGTAAATGGATATGTATTATATTTGATGTTTCTACTTACGATAATAGGACGATATATTTTTTTACATTTCATAGTTAGTGAGTAATTAAGCCGAGATGGCTACCTTTGAAATAAGGTAAGCGTAGAAAATTTCATGATTTTAAATATATTTGAATTTAATTGCAAATATTTTTACAAATGTAGTTTTCCGTTTTATGATTTTTACTTATTTACGTTTCTTGAGTTATTTATACTAAATATATTACAATCGTCTGGAAAATCTTACAAGCTTGTTTATTGAAACTAAGATTCTCTCTAAAAGTCTAATTAGTTTTTTTTGTAGAATTCATTATATTAGAGTTCAAAAATTAAATACTGCAGTTTTTATAATCGTTAAACGATGGCCAATCAATAGAAGATTTTTTTTACAGATAAAATTTCTAGAAAAAGTTATGTTAAATATTCTTGTATGTTGCTATTTCAATATAATTTGCATTTTTTTGTGAAATTCGCTTAATAACTCCCGCGTTTGCTATACAGGACTAAATAAACTTACTTTTGTTACGAAATCGATTTGAATTCTTCAAAAATGTCATACACGATTTCATATCGAACTTAATTTTGACAAGAATGGACTTAGGCTCATTTTTTCCAGAGCTCTTATTTATGCTCTTTGCCTTTACAAGATATATTATATAAACAAAACCCCTCCTTAACATATAGTCTTAACGATGGCGTAATGCTGAAATAAATATTAAATGAATTTCCTACAATTATCGTGGAAAGTATTTTTATCACTGTTATCAGTGTAATCTTATAATACAAAATTACTACCGAATAAATTGCAATCTTATTTATAAAAATACATATCCTTGGATTCTTTTTTTTGTCAGTGTAAGATTTCAGAAACATTTTACTTACATTTTGTTTTATTCAGTGTTATTTTAGTGTAGAATATTATAAAAGCTCCTTTCCATTTCGCAGAGATATACACTGTATATTATGAAGTCGTGAAGTTCATGGATATATTATTCTATTAGAGAATTCTAAATGCTCTTGAGTAAGCTTGCGTAAGATCTCATATTAATGAAGACACTGTTTCATTACGCGAGTATAGTTATCATAATATAATATATGGGATAAGAGAGTGCTTGCTCTGTATTAGTTCACGGTACAACTAAAATTCACCCTACAATATATGAAGAGCTTGGGAATATAAGTGACCAGATCCACTTTTTCCCGAACAGAGAAAAACACACTTCTGGATAGATATGCCTTACAATATGCTACTTTTTTTATTAATGAAAATTCTGCTTATTACATTGCAGTTTTGCAAGACATTTAATTACCAATAGAAAAATGTCATACATGGAAGCCAAGGAAACCGATAATTTACGCGAAATACGAATATATCATTGGTTTGAAAACGTCAATATAATACGTCAAATAGAACTTCTTATTACAAACCATAGAGAAAATTAGAAATATAAACGTTGGGTTTTTTGATATTTTCGAATACGTCATTAAGCTTCACATAATATCGCTTTGTTTTTTGCGGTGCTTAATAAACTTTTATGGAGACAAAAAGTAGCATGTTGTAAATAATAAAGCATATATATCTATTTTTTAATTAAAGGTAATATTTTGATCCTTTTTTGCATAGAAACTACGAAGCTTTTAGCGACGTTAAAAAATGAGTTATGTGATTTTTAATTAGCACTCCAAAATATTATAGCGATTCTCTCAACTTTTTTCTGAAAACTGAATTTGGACGTGTTTGTTTTTAAACTCCTCATATAAATATGAAATAACTCATTACTTACTATTTGTTTTACGATGTGAAGATACCATTAGAAAAATCGAAATATATTTTTGAAAATCCTATATTTTCAGGTTTTTTATTCACTGAATTATTCAGTGATTAATTTCATTGGATAACAGATGGTAAGTAATTATTCAATGTGTACACTGTAATGTTTTGGTTGTGTACTCAATAAATACTCACAATTATTTAAATATTAAAAAAAAAACACTACAGTCTTGTGACTAATGACATGGACCGGGACATGAAAAAAGCCGGGACTTCAGAATCCCGAGTAGATAGTGTACAATTGAGAATATTAAGCGGTAAAATGTAATCATTAAAACTGCTCGCATTGATTGAATTAAAATTTTAACAAACAAAACACCATTTTTTTTGTTATTTTAAATATAAAGACAACGAGCAAAATTAGTAAAAAGAATATGGTGATATTACAAATGGTCAGTTTTTATGTGATAAGTAATGTAATTAAACAATAAGAAAATATGAGTATGAATAATTCTCTATTGAAATTGAGTATAAGCTAAGATGTTGACAAAAAACATCATTTAGTGAACGTTTATTAGTTTGTTTGCGAATTTTTGTATCAAAACTTACTATAAAAGCAAATATTTTCGGGAAAAAGTGTTTTGCGGAATTTCGCTGGTTTCAACTCAGCGAAGAGACAAACTTCCTTATATGAAATTATATTAAAAGTTAGAGCCAATAATAATAAATATAGAAATAAAGCATAAAAAGTTTCACGGTCGAGTAGTGAGTGTATAAGATGAAAAAACTTTTATTTGAAAACCACCGCTGCCCAAACATTTTGTCTCCGGTGCCTCTGAATGACGTTTCTCGCAGGCGAAATGTAAATTGGCTTCGCGCAATTAATTGGGACATGTTCTGGTGATGGCAATAGTCTGCTGTCGGCTGTCGCGTGTCGACTGCTAATGGAATCAGACCAGGGGCTTGTCAGCGATTGCCTTTGGGACAAGTCAGTGTTCAATGACTCATTTGAAGGGGACCTCATAATTGGGAGCTGTAATGTTTTTTTATTATAAAACTTTCTCTAAATAATCACAACCTTCAAAAAAAGTTTTATGATGATTTTTTTAACGTTGCTTGACAGTGCTTTTGAACTGCAGTATATGTTTTAATAATTGGAAATCTGCATTGAATTCATATTCAATTTAATGCTGGGAAATTTAGCTTTTCATTCAGCGTTTTGTCATGTTTACCATTCATTTACATACTAACATAAAAACAGGGCTTAGACCGACTCGGTAACAATCAATTTTCTTTACTTTTATGAAAGATAAATCATTTGAATTCTAATACTTCAAATAAAGTGCAGACGTGTCGAAAAAATTACATCTGTGTTATTTATTTAAAATTAAACGCATGCTCTCTTTTTTGACGTATTATAAAAAATATAGAAATTAAAATTTTCTCTAAATTCACGTACGCCAATAAGCATGCAAACATGCTTCAATAAAAAACTGTGAAATTTGGTTTGTTTAAATGCCATTATTTTTACAACATTGATACTAAATTTTAGGTAAATTTAAGTGAGCAGTATTAAAAATTCATATGGATTGCTAATGGAAGATATCGTAACAGAAGTTGTTTATACAAAAACTGATTGCTATTCAGTAGCTCAAGCACTACGTTTCTGAGATAGTAACTATAAAAAAATTAACGAGAAAATGTTATTAGTAAATAGTCTTGCTTTAAGAATCCCATAAACAGAAAGCAATTTAAAAATCACACAAATTTGTCCCTATTAATGTAAAAATCTATTGGATGAATTTCGCGTGCTGCGATTCGAACGCGTACACACCGCTGCCTGATAAGATTCTAGGATATCGGTAAGTCACATAGTACTGTTCTGAATTGTTTTTAAAAACTCAATTTGTATAACAAAACGATTTGTAGCCCCTGGCAATGAGTAATAAATTCGATTATGTAACCACTAAATCCTAGACGCAGTGAGTTTGTACACATATATGTTTATTATATCAGATGTACCAATGAATTGATTCCCGACTTACTGTGATAGCACATTTGACGGAGTCGGATATCTTTAACATGTTGAGTCACGAATGATTTACTCGAACAATATGCAAATTACAAAAACCGGATCATAAAGTCAATGAATGATGATATTATTCTGATGTCGAATTATCTCCTTGTGAATGAACACAATGTTGACTCATACTATCACATGCTTTAATATAATGAATGAAACTATTTTTGATTACAATTTATAATTAAAGATATATAATATCATTTTAAATATACTATTTACTCACTTTAAAGGTGCTTACTGTGAGTAAGTACTCTGTGAAAAGGTGTTAAAAAATTCGTTTGTACTTTATTCAAAAAATAAAACACTCTTTTTTAATAAGTCTACATTTATTAAAAATGCTCAGTTCAGTTCATGAAAATATTCGTCATGAGCGAAACCGGTCCTGATCATATTTCATAAATATGGAATAATTACATACAAGAGAGTGTTTTTTTTATTTAATATAATGCCTTTCCACCAAGTATATACAGTGAATAGTTCAAAAGTGATATTTTATAAAATTTGACTCGTTTAAACTATGTACATTCTCACAGATTTTGTCCCTAACGTTTCGCCTTTCAGCATCTTCAGGGGTTCAAGTGCACGGATGAACTTGAACTGACTTGAACGCCTGAAGATGCCGAAAGGCGAAACCCGGGTCGTTAGTGACAAAATCTGTGAGAATGTACAGTGTATGAACGATTCAAATTTAAAATTGAAATTCCACCAAGCACCTTCAGTCGAAATCTTAAATGATATTTTATACATATTTCACTAATTATGTATTAATTAAATAAACATACATTTAATATTATTAAAAACTTTTCATAAATTATTTTAAATCATTAAAACTGGATAAACAAGAATTATTAAAAATTATTCCAATTTATTGACTGTGTATTTTTTTTTCTATTCATATTTATTATATCCGGTAAACCTACGTTTATAAATATTTAATAATATTCATAATTAATCTTTGTATTATAATATAAAATTTAAAATAACTTTGATTATTCCACGTATTATGCTACTAACTATGACACGTGTTTCGCCTCTTTCAGATGCATCTTCAGACTTACTATCGCAAATTTTGCTTAAGTAATGAAGCAAGATTGATTCTAAAATTTTAAATTCTGAAATTACAAAATGAAGTTTGGGTTTTTTTCTCCTTTTAAGGGACGCAAGGAGGGGGTTATAGAATCGAAACAAAGCAAACAAATATAATCATACTACTGAATAGTTTATAAGTTTTAAAAATAAATAAAACTCTTAATAAAAAAGAAATATTACTAAATAATATTCGTAATAAGACAGGTGGCTCGCCATTACTCCACAAAGTTACCGCCGAAACCATCGAAAGTAATCTTTGTATTTTTATTAATTTTATTTCTTTATTGAAATGTCGAAATGGAGTTTTCAGACATCACGAACATCCATGCCTTTAAACGAAAAAAGCGATTTAAAAAATGTTTTTAGTACTAGGAATTGATCTATTAACGGTAGTCAACGACGTTGACCACTGCATCACGCAATATTAAACTGCCATTTAAAAAATAAATGTAACGAAACAAAGCTATTGAATTTCTACAACTCATTATCACAGACTAATTTACAAAATAAGCTTACCAAAAACAGTTGACCATTGCGCTGGTGGTCTCCAGGTTGGATAATCTTTAGGGAAATTCTTCTCCGTCCAAAAAGTCTTCAAAACCATTTTATACGCCACAATACTATCAGCATCACAGTAAATTATTTTGGGAGCTTCAAAGACAGATCTTGCATAAATGCAAGCAAAATAAAACAGCAAAATAAAGCAACTCATTCTAATTGTGCTACACATTTCAAGTTTTTTTTACAATACTGTTTAGTTTTTTTTTTTTAGAAGAAAGCCCGGTAAAAATGTTTGCTTATATGTATTAACACTCACAGAGCCACAGAGTACAAATATAATGTACTCAAAATTATTTGATTAGGTCAATTATTTTTTAAACTAAAGGTATCTATAGTTTAATTAATTATTGATGATTAGGTTTATTTATATTCAGCTCACTTGGAGACATTGCTGGAATGTGTCTCTCACTCGGCGCACGCACTGTAAGTATTGCAAGAAAATCTATTCTTAATAACAAGTAAGTTCACTAAGAGAGGTTTGGATGAGAAAACCACTTATGATTTCATCAAAATAGCCGCTGGACTTGCTGTTTAAACGGTGGGCCGTAGTTTTATATAATTTATTGTTTTATTTTTTAGTCTTAGCCTTAGTATAGATTGATTAATAATTTTTGAATAAGAAAAGTTGAGCGACTGAGTAACAAACAGTTCTCGTAGAAAGAAATCTGTTGAGATACCACCATTAGGAGGCCATATGCTGCACATTGGGGGCAGACATGGATAACAAAAAAACGAGCAACTATGTAGTATCTTTTAAAACACATTTGGCATTTGTAAATGAAGCTTCTCTGTAGATTTTTTCAGTTGTAATATTAATGGATATCAAATAAGTCTCTTTTTTTCATGTATTGAATTTAATTGTGTATGTTTTGTCTTTCCTCTAAGAATTAATAAGTTAACAAGATGGTTCAAGCAAATAAATAATATGAAATTGATTTTAATTAATTTTTAATATGAAACGTGTTCAGTTTAATAACATTTCTTTAAATTTTCGCTTTACAAGGATAATGTTCACAGTTATAACAATTAAAAATCACTAATTGACTCTTGATGCTACAATGAAAACTAAGAACAGCCATTTATCAAATATATACGTATATGATAAATAATCATTATGTTATAATTTATATCCAGCCCAATACCATTTGAGAAGCCTGAGTAATTTTGAATTACTGTAGAACTTTTTTTTTTAAATTGTTTTATTATCTAAAACCGCAGTGCTCAAATGTGTGATTCATTTGCGGAAATCCTTTTAATTATCTAGATTGAGATTGAGCACATTGTACATAGGTTCACTGGTTTATAGTGTATATTTTGCTATTTTGATATCTAGGCTAATCAGATAAGTAAGTGAATCAGCACATTTAAATACTTTTCTATTTTAACCCCTTTTTGGCGGATTATTTTAATATTTTTTTTTTTAAATTAATTTCGTTTTTAATTTTAATTCTATATTGTGCCACGTTGTTTTGTTTTACTTAACTTTTTTCCAACTCAGTTACCAATTAAAGTTTTCAAAACGCCTAATACAAACATTTATATTATTTTGTCGCCCATCTTTCTGAATATTTATTGATTTAATTTGTGAATATATATTTATACTGTCACCTTCTGAAGTTTGGTTGGTAAAAGAATTTCCCCGGCAATCAAGTGGGTCTGGGCTCAAATCCGGTAAAGTCAATACCAAATTTAAATTTATTTAATTAAAATTTTATTTATTAGACGTGGGTGTTTGTGATATCTTTTCTCCTCGAGTTGATATCAAGTGAATTATAAATATTATCATCTACTTTATTCTGTAAGATATTGCAATATAAAAACATATATTTGGGGTATTAGCATTAGTTGCAATGTAATCTTTGGAAAATGAAAAACATTAATGTATTTTTAATCGATTCATAGATTTGGACTATACGTATTCAAAAGTTGTGAATTTTCATTCCATCACACAAATCTCGTATCATAAAAGAGTGAATACCCTACAGATGGTTTTTTGTTGACACTATCATTCATTTATTTTCGAAGAAAAACAGCTAGTTTTCATTTGAGATATTCTGTTGAGAACTGAGGTGACCTTTGAGGAACGCTTATACTCTTGCACCGGCAACGAGCATGGTTAAAAAGGTATTTTACATTTACCTTGATATTGTGCATATTAGCACGATAATTCTTTTAAATGGTGTGGTCAATTAATGATTCAAGGTGATGTTTTGGTATGGTTATTAAATTAAGGTCAATGTCTAAAATGAAAATTTTCAATGCCATTCAATAACCTTGGATATAGAAATTAATTGTTATCCGAGCGACGTTTTTTTTCAAAAATTTGCTATATTTTTTTCACCGAGTATATTAAATTATTAACATAAAAAATCAAAATAATAGTCCTTAAACTAGATAATTTTTTTTTTCATTTGAGAAAATAATTCACTACCCTAGAAACGAACTATATTAACTACTAAGTTTTCTAAATTCCATTTTTTTGTATTGAACGCCATAATTTTGCCTTTTCTTTAAAACATTATAAAATTGATATAAAATAAAATTTGATAACTTTGTTATTCCACTTGCTGTGCTACAATTTGTGACACGTGTTTCGCCACTCCAGAAGCATCATCAGATAGATAGAAAGTTGCGATAATCTGATGATGCTTCTCAAAAAGGCGGAACTTGTTGTACAACAAAATTTGTAACTGTAGCAAGTGGAATAACAAAGTTATCAAATTTAATTTTAAACTGAAAATGAATATCTACACATTCTCCGCCGGTCTATCAAAGATTGTAAAATTATCTATTAAATATCACTCTCACATGATAAATATTACCACCCTTGTAAAATTAATACTGAGAAGTTTGAGATATGTACGCTTTTTGGTTGTGTTTGAGTAGAACTATGTGACCTAAGCTGTAATCAATTCAGACAGGAACAGATTGTAGCAGAGCTGCTTTGCGGTAGCGAATCATGGCACCTGAAAAAAACTATATACTGTTGGAAAAATTCAACTCCACTTCTTTTGACGGGTAGGATTGCGATAACCTGGACAAGCGTCAGTACTATCCATATGTGTGCTCGGTGATAGTTAAAAATGTCACGACAGGAAGAAAACAAGAAAATAAGGTCCTAAATTGGAGTATATTTTTATTACAAGCTATTCATAAATTTAAAGTTGTCACACGAATGTCACCTTTTAAAACAATTATTTTTATTTAAAAAATCTTGCACAGTTAGAATCCTAATTAAATTATTATAATTTTCATACACGGTCAAATTCAAAACGTTTTATCTCTGCAGAAGCACGATACTAATTTTAGAAACGTATTTACGAGCGAGACGATTCTGAGAAATAACATACATAAGTGCAATAATCTCTGTGCAAATATTTATTTATAACTCTATACATATATATTGATATATCGTCGTGTTACTTACTAGCACAAGTTAGATACAAATTGATAATGCTGAGTAAACATAAAATATTTTTTTTTAGTTTTTATGACAAAGACTCCAGCATCAATATTTTATGTTACATATATAACTGCAATATCAAAATATAGATGGATTTAAGCCAAACCCACACAAATAAAATAAAAATGAAGAATTAACAGACAGAGACAATTGCTTCCCTGTAAATCTGCACGAATAATAAAAAATGATATCCAGGAATATAATTATATACCTAATTGTTTATTGTTTTTTGTAACAGTGCGATGACTATATCGACTGTGGAAAGAAAAAATGACGTAACCCATACATACCAAATTTTAAAGGAGTCGCAAAAAGCCTATTATGATGATTTTGGGCTATGGGCAAATTATGTAATATGCACAAACTTGAAGTGCACGAAGACTTGTAAACTGATGTTTAATTGACGTCTCCTTATAATAATTTAGTTTTAAATTGTTTAAGAACAACTTATTTTAAGTCTATTTTACTGTTTGCAAGTTTGACAGGCCCAACCTTTTTTCAAACTTAAAAATTAAATTTACAGTTAGTTTTGATAGAACATGTGTCAAATTGTATACATTATGATTATCAAAAAAAGCTGTTTTGAAAAAAACTGTGGGTTACGTCCTTTTTCATTTCCACAGTCAATATGAAACATATTTTTTAAATTTGAATTCTGGAATATGACCGAACGAAAACAATACAACTAGTTTTTACATTGTCCAATTTCTTGGTATTAAGTCTAATTTCGTGTACTCGTAAACACTTGCTGTAATCTGTGGTTTTTATTTTTGATACCATTTTCCTGTTGCCATTCAGTATCTGGATATGTATTTTTTAATATGATATTATTAACCACTTGGATCCCAAGCGAACACAGGTGTCCGAAACATATGCATGCGGACACTGATATCGTAGCATTTAAAAAATCAAATACTAGGTATTCTAATACAATATAAGCAATATTTTGATGAATATGTAAAGTGCCATCTATACTGAGTCAATATAGGTTTTTAAAATATCGAATTCGAATGTATATTAGTCGAAATTATTTTTCTCAAAAACACGCAGTATCTCTGGGACATATTAATGATTTATTTGCACGGTATTCAAACAGTTAAACCTAGTCACTCTTTGTGTCTGTAAAGCGTTCATAAAGCTTGCAAACGTATGTGATACGTGCAATTGTAAAACAAATCAAGTTGCGATATAAAAAGTAGCACATGGTTGTCGGATGTCGGAAGTGCTGATTGAAAAATGAAATAAAAAACTATCACAATTCAAAGACATGATATAGTTTGTCACATAAAAGAAAAGTCGAAAACTATTGAAGCGCTCTGCCATGCAGCAGCTATAAATCTCGGCAAAGTGCAGGTTGATATAATCCGTATGGCGTGCAAGAAGTGGCAGGAAAGTGTAGTGCCAAAGTAGTAGTTCTCGCCTGCTCGCTGGGCATAATAAATACAAAGGCAATAAATTAAACTAGACTTAATAAATTGTGCAAGTTGATTACACTAACAGATGGCCCGAGCGGCCGCAGATGGCGCCCCCCGTGAAACGGCGCGCGGTCGGTGCACCAGAAAATAAGGTCGCGTGCGAATTGTATCATGGCTTAATACGCCTCTGTGTTGCAAACTTCCGCAGTGAGACACGAAGCACGTATCATCATTGCATACGCCACCATGTCTCTTCTATCTTGCAAACGTTTTTGACAAAACTCAAGAGATATTTAAAAACCTGCTGACTACGACTCCAATCCAATAAATGGCTCGATTTTCAAAATGCATATTTTCCCAACCGTTGCGGAAAATAACTCACTGTTTCATTACTTAAAGCGTAGCATAGACGAGTAAAATAAAAATAAAAGTTCTGTCAAATAAAAAAAAAATCAAAACAAAATATTCTATAAATCCAGAGGACGTGACCATTTTAAACTAGGTGTGCCGTTTCCATTCCAAGTTATGAGTAGAGAGAGATAAAATGAAAATCAAACTTATGCATTTGTCTCTACCCCACTTTTTTGTAAGCCCTTGAGAAAAAATCATTCATTGATTAACAATTCATCGTATGGAGAATTCTGTTTCGGGGCTTAAAATCGTGGCTATGCAATCGAAATGGACGCATATGTAAGAGTTTAATAAATTAAAATGCAAATCCCGAAAATATATATGGATTTTATGATAGTATGACAGTTCGAGTCCCAGTATGAACTAATTTATTATCAAATGAAAGGTTGATCCTCATCATTATTTACTGGCTTTAGTTTTTTAAAAACTAGAGCCAGTAAGTAATGATGAGGATCAACATAATCAAAATAATCATACAGATTTACATCAGGTAAAGAGTTACTGGAACTTACCATAAGTGCATCGTTATAAGCTGTGTTTATAGTGATGATTGAAAGAAATAATTGTTGGTTAATCATCTTATCTAATAAACCTTTCAAGATTGGATACGGTGATAGAAAAGCACAACCGATATCTATCATTATCTTGATTGTTAATAAATCAGTTCATGAATTATAGTCCTCAAAAATAAAGTACCAGCATGACTAAACTGATTCTCTAGTGACAATTTAGTCATGGTGTTTGGCAAATAAAGTTATTAAATGAATATATTTATTTATAAATTTTATTAGATATTGAGAGATTTCGTTTAAGACAATACTCATATTGTTATTGACTTTAATTTAGTTTAGGGTAATTCCTAAGTGCAGAGATCACTACGATATAACATAACTTTTGATGCAATCAGGCAAAGATAATCAGTTTAGCCATAAATTAGTTTAATAGCCGCGGTCTGAATCTACATACACACTTGACAGAAAACCAATACATTACGTAATTGATACTTATATAAATTGGTTTTTAAGGTTTAATAATAATCTATTGAATACACATTACACACCGTAAAAGTTTTATATATTTAATTAAAAAAATATTCTCAATTTACTTACCTTCATTATTATGATAATTTCCAACCTCTTCTCTCATTTTATTGCCAATTGTGAAAAACATTTCCATAACCGTTGCCATAATATTCAGTTGCGTGGTCAAGTACTCAAATCCTAGAATTGATACTTTCTGAGTTTACGAGTTTCATTACTTCCCACACAACGTGTTCGATCCGGAAAATAGGGTGCAGAGAAAACGACTACATAAAGAAAGATTAATTCTTTGAAAAGGAATAAAAATTGATCACTTTGTCAATCCAGATAATGTGCTATTACAAATTTAGTTGTGACACGTGCCTCTTTGAGAAACATTCATTATTTTACGTACATAGTCTCAATACCTCTAATGTTACCCAATTTGGGGAGAGTTTCCGCGATATACATACAATTTATTTGTTCAGATTTGCCGGTGGACACTGTTTTACAATATCAAAAAACATATTTCTCGATGTTTAAGACATACATTTAATTAATTCAATGTTGTTAGAAGAAATGTGGATCTCTTGTGTATTTTCAACTATTATTTTTAAAAAAAATCAAATCTTTACTGTGGTCATGGTCACAAAATTGATCTCCTAAAGATTATTAATCACGTCAAAAAGGCAGAATCAACAGTAAAAAAATTGTTGTTTCCACCATTTGCCGTCATAAAGAGTTGACCGCTTACAATAACAATTTTATATCTTTAGATAACATGCATGATTATTGGTGCTTCAGAATTATCTCACGCAAATATTTACGTCATCCAAGAAACTATGTCATTTGCAAGATAAGTTTCTGGATAAACTGTCCAGAGTAAAGGATTGTTTCTAACATCTCGTCTTGAATTTATTGTGCACATTAATCTTACTGAATACGTAAATATGGTGGCTTTGTTATAAAAATACTTTTATATTTAAGATATCTCTCATAGTATATAATCTACGATCTCGAATATAAGAAATGTTATTCGAGCATAAATTTGTTATATTATAAAAATAAGAAGATTTTCCTGTTATCTCAAGTAATAAATACTTGAGTAAAGTGTACTGTTCAAAAGTAGTTTTGATTTTAGTATCGGTTGACCAGACATCTCCAATCAAACATATTTTCTATAAAGATGGTAAAATTTTTCCGCAAGTTGGTCAAAATTTATTTTAGATTTTTGTTACACAATATAAAATAAAATTGTTATAAAAGCAATCTATTTATTTTAAATTTAAAAATGAAAGAAAACAATGTTTTTATTAGCTACCTGGTTTTACTCCTTGTATCAGAAGAAGCAACTTTGACCCACTCAGTGTTAGTTTGTAATAATATTTTAATGACTTGGTAATCTGTCTCCCATTTCGATCAAATTGAATAAAACATATTTTGAATCGCAACTTATTTGATAGTTTTATTTACACATGTTTTAACATATGAGCCCTCAAATGGTGAAGTGAGCCATCTAGTAAAATGGAAAAACTTTTTTCTTGGACTCTTAAGTACAATCACGTCTTTATTTGGTGTTTTGGTAGATTGCATATTTTTATTTTACGAATACAACAAATTTTGCAATGTATTTTAATTGAGGTAACTTCATTTTTACGATACTTTTAGATATGTAGAATATTAAAATTTATCTATTTTTTTTTAAAATTACCACCTGGCTCACTTAACTTCTTATAGGCCCAATTATAATGTCTACAAGTTATTGACAATGCACATATTGGGAGTGATAATACTTTTTCATTTTTCAATTTTATCATTATTTTAGTAATTCAAAAAAGCTTTCCTTTATGAAATAAATATATTATAATAAAAATTATTCCGGATTTACGGAAAAATCAGACTCAAGATATCTAGTCGACTTTAATTACGATAAATTGTCATTTTGTCATAGTATTAAGTTTTATTTATTTAAAATATTGCGAGGAACATCTACTTACCCAACAAGTTGAAAAAAAGTCATCAATTTTAATATTAAATTTCCAATGCCGTATTTGAAACATTCTTGCTACTATGATAAATGGCAGCATATAAATTAAAATTGAAATATTTTTTATTCTACTTGTTATGTAACTGTGAGAAAAACTTGGTTTACTTTCTCTATCGTAAAGTCGAAACAAATGTCACATTTAGTAATACAACCATTGATATGGCAATACGAAAAACGTATTTTCAAAAAATTACCAACGCATTCATCGATAATTGAAATTTTATTAATTTTCCATGTCAAAATAAGTTGTATAAATGATTTTATTATTAATAAATAGTTCATAAACTTTAACATTAACAATCTCAGTAGATATAAAAGTAGCCGAAAGCGAAACTGAAAACAAAATAAAAATTCAGGTAGATAATAGAATGTGCTTAAGCATACGGTGTTGAAGAGTCTTCATCTGTTTTATATTATAAGCCTTCTTGGAAAACAGACATCCACGAAAAGTGAAGATAATCCTGCTGAGACATATCACCGGCAATCAATTCCACACCACTCTCCCCCATCAGCCAAAGAAAACCCCACCCCAATACAACAGAACCCTGCAATCATTTTGATCTGTATAATAAGATATATCCAAAACTAGGGTTATGTTCAATTGCTTGCAACTGAGAGAAGCTAGCACGTTCATGTCGAAAAAAAAAAACAGTATTACATTCAAAACTCGATATTAAGGGATAAATTTTGTTAAACTACATTTAAATCTAAAAGCTCCATTTGGCAAGTATGAAACCAAAGTTAAAAGAATTTCCACGGGTGCTTGCAAATGATTTGAATTGCTTTTAGCCACACTTCTATCGATTCAACATTTATACCTTATATTTGTTTTAGTAACATAATATGCATATCTTATTATTGGATTTTTTATAAGCGTTAAATATGTGCCCATTATACTACCACTTTTTTTCAGAGCCATTTTGAATTTGTTTTCTGTAATGACATAAAATAAAAACATAATTTTCTATATCAAAATAAAACAAAAATAACAATTTACAACAAGAACATCGCCACCTCAAGACTCATAACCAGGCTATTATGATTTGATCATTGTTGAGAAAATATATTTTTTTAATTATTTGGTTAACATACATCTAAGCTATAATCATTATCTAAAAAAAAAAGTGCGTTTTTTTAACTCGGTAAAACCAGGGGCGCATGAGTGGCATATACAGCTGCACAGGCGCCGCACTAAGATTTTAGCACTTTCCACTCATATAGCATAGCTCAGGCACAGAAATCCACGAGCCGGCCTTGTCAGTAACAGTTAAATAATAATTAATTGGATTTTATAAAATTAAATGTGACATCGTAATTAACATTTATCTCAAAAACATTAAAAGTAAAATTATTTAGTTGTATTGTTAATATAAACATATGTGTTTTTTTTTCTAAATTGTTTTTATAGATTTAAAATAAGCTATGCGTAAAATATAAATTGTAGTTAAATTTGAATCGTTCAAATTATGTACACTCCCACAGATTTTGTCACTAACGACCAGAGTTTCGCCTTTCGGCATCTTTAGGCGTTCAAGTGCACGGATGATCTTGAACTGACGCTTAGTAAATGAGTGTTTCGTGTTTATATATTAAATAAATGTATCACTGAGTCTAAAGCCATTGCTGGCGAAAAGGATAAGCTCATGGGAATACCCAAAGATTTGAGTAGTGAGTGGTTTTAAGAATTATATTTATTTGTTTGTCGGCAAAGGTTTTATGATATTATTTATGATATTATTTATGTAGGGTATAGAAGTGGAGTGTACATAATTTGAACGATTCAAATTTAATATTGAAATTCCACCAAGCACCTTCAGTCGAAATCTTGAATTGTAGTTGTTGAAATTATAAAAAAAACTTGAGTATAAACTAAGTTTGTATGAGAATACTCTTCCAATATGAAGAAGTCGTGTGCTGTTAAATTTAGTTCTTGTTAGGGTGGCGTTCCATGAGTCTGGGGGTTGCACCCATCTACCGTCATTGTGAGTAACAGCTGAAGGGTAAGTGTTGCCACTTAGACTCGCTGTGCTGCCAACATCTGTAACAAATGATCACACTATCGCAATTCTTCTTGACCACAGCTCCTCAAGCGATAAGGCGACACTGGACTTTAAAAAAGATAGTGATGTATTTTCTATTCATTGTTAATCTCTCCGCGCCTCAGATCTCAGTTACTGGTAAACCAATGAAAATATAAAACAAAAAAAGTATTTGAAAAATATTTTAGTAAAATTTCGATGTCTGTCAAATTTTATTTTTCAAATAATATTTTTTTCAAAAGTGGAATGAAATATTTTTTTTTTTTTTTAATTGGCACTTCACTATAATGTATTATGAAAATGTACTCACAAGATCTTTTGCTTTCTCGTAATTAATAACAACATGTTACGTATAATATAATATTAAATAAAAATAACTAATAAAAGTTTTGAAAGCTATCTTTTGCGTCCTGAACGATTTGACCGCAGAGTGTCTGTCTTTTCGATAATGCTCGATTGCAAGACTGCTGTGACCAAGTGCTGATAGCTTCGATAATAGTATCAGATTAGGAATTATATTACTAGTTACTTTTATATATATACTAGATTCTGCTACAAAGCCATTAAGAAACTATTATATTTTGTAAGTAAGGCACGTATTCCTTGATTGCAAAAAGTTATCGTTAGGCAATTCTTTGCCTATAAGAATTATTAAATCAATGTTCGTTAAAAATGAACATATTGCAGATTCTCAATTTATGTATTATACTTTAATTAATTAAATCACAAAAATAGAGTTCTATAACAAAGCGTTCGATAATTACCTATTCTATCGGGACATCAATTATATTTAAAATAAAAACCTTACATAACTTAACAATAAAACTATTGAGTGTGACATTAAAATTGTATAATATTAAGACACATCATTAATAAACCCTCAAGAAGTGAAGTGAGTCACTTTTAAGTAAAATCGCGTATTTACTTAGTGTTTTGGTGGATTGCATATATTTATTTTGGAAAGATTATTGCAGTGTGTATTTAATGAGCTCCCTTCACTTTCACGATACTTCAAAACATTTATAATATTACAACGCATCTAACTCATCTCTTCACCTATAAGGGGCTCATATAAACTATTTTAGATAACCCAATAATATAAATGCTTATTTTTTTGTTTGATGGGAAAGTGTATAGTTTATTTGATAAATCTTGTGACTGAGGCAAGAAAAACAGGAAAAAAATCAAATTAATGAAATTATGACAAGACGTTTTTTTATTAATTTGATTTACATTATTATTTCATAACAAAGAAAGATCAACATATATACAAACGTGACAGATACACCAAAACAAATATTTAATGTATTATTTTTAAAATATTTGTCGGTAATGCTGACAGGTATAAAATTAAAATTAACGAATTAACGCTAATCATATCGATGGCCCAGTTCCATATAACGATAAGTAAAAAAAAAAGTTTTGACTAATATAAGCCATTATATTCGATTACCTCTCTTTTATAACTCTACAAAAGTACAACTAGAAATATTCACTGGTTTTCTCTCAGTTTCATACATAATATTATAAATATATATATAACTTGAAATATCGTTATTTGATTTATGTCAACTTTGCAATAAATTTGAATTGAATTCACATAATTGACTAAAAAGATGAGACAAATAATAATTATCTTTTTAACAACTCAGTTTAGATGAGTCAAAACATGGCCTAGCCATATTTCAATACTACCAAGTTCTAGTTGTAGCAGTATGGAACTGAGCCATCGATATAATAGTGTAATAAATAATTATTTTTCGCGTAGAAATTGTGAATGGCTATTTTTAAAAAAAATGTCTCAAAAATCTTTTGATTAGTTCACCACGCGTTTATAGTATATTTGAATAGAACGTAGTCACCAAAATCGTATAAAGTCAAAATTATCCGATTTTGTATTCTAGTAGCTTAAGCTAAGGCGATAAATAACATGTGTTTTTTTTTGTGGGAGAGAAAGTAACTTTGGTGCGGTTTTTCTAATAAAGCATCAATCTCGCCTGATTGATTAAATGACAGCGCGCGACTTACAAACGTATATCTGATAGAAACGACCACTCAATATATCTCTCCAATCGGTTAAGTTTTTTTTCCCCCCACTATGAGCAAACACAGCAAAAGACTTGCGTACTCCCAAAGCCAAAGAATACAGTTTAGAAGAAAATCCCCTTAAAAGACTCGTTTGGGAAGCAAATAACAGATGGCGCTCTATCACTCTAAATGTTTTATGGATTGCGAGTTTCCCGCCTGTTTTCCACCGGGCTTAGAACGCAATTAAATATGTGATTATTGGGAGAAAAATACTGAATCTAAGACGAAAAAAGGCTAGCTTTGTTGTGTGAATCTTTTTATACTGTTAGAAAGAAGCAAACTAATTTGTTTTCTTCGTAAAATTTGCTGATAACAAGTAACTATTGTAATTTATTACATATATTAATTATAAGCCCGGGGCTATTTTCGTTGAATTTTACTTAATCAATTTTGTTCCATTATTATATTCGTTTTATTGTAGAAAGTATTATATTCTTTGCAATTTTTCTTATCATGATTTTGGCTATAGTTATTCACTTTAAATGTGTTTACTGTCAATTCCTATTCACATTTATCACTAATAGAGATATCTCAAAAGAACTTGTTTAATGAGAACTGCTTGTTAATCAGTTCCTCAACCTTTCTTTTTTCAAGAGATTAAGGATAGAAAGATAGGACTAGAACATTACTAGTGGTTAACTAATCTAGTAAGTAGTTAACTAGTAGCTCTCACTTTGCCCCTTAAATTTTTGGATTGGAAGGGTGGGAGATAATTCGAATATCACAAACACCTATGCCTTCGAATAGAACTTAAGCCTATGTGTTTGTAGAACGAAAAATATAACCCATTTCGTTCTTAGAGATTTATTTCACTTTTTAAGACATTGAAAGATTGATTTTCATTTGCTATTTTATAAAACACAGCTCGAATTTTTTGCTGTTTTTATATTCTTACGAAATAATGATTAAAAAAATATTTTCAATAGTTATCGAAGCAAAATAAAAATATTTTAAAACAGATTGGAAACATTATGCCGAGAAAAATGTGCCGGAACGCCGTTCCACCGCGTAAAATCAAATGAAAAGCACTGCCAATAAGTATTGTATAAACCTGTATTGATTAATATTTTTATCAGTTGATAAGTGAAAAGTCCTGATATTAAATTAAAACTTTGTAATTGTTTTAAAACAATTTAAAAGGAAAGATAACAATATTTAGACGAATTGTCGACGAGCGGCTACTCTCAGTGAACGGGTCATACTGGAAAAGTCTGCGGATATTGGGAAAGTTCGACTCCGACAGATATAAAACCTACTTCTTTTGTTGAGATCAATTGTGGCAAACTTTTTACGCGACTCATTCCTTGCGTTATAGTTTATGTAGATTTGACATTGCAACTTTTGATGGCGGTCCAAATTCAATTCCTTTTTTCGTCTAGCAGTCTTATTTGTTTGTTTGTACAATTGAATGTTTGTTATCGCCTTTCTTGAAAAGCGGTTTATTAAACTAAGCAAAGCGTTTTTGTTTAGTTAAACAATGTATTAAGTTCTATTAAATAAAATATATCAGTTTTTTTTTATTTTACCACACTATTTCAATAACATTCTTTAACTGTTTGAATACCGCGCAAATAAATCATATATCTCAGAGATACTGCGTGTTTTTGAGAAAAATATTTTTGCCTAATATACACTCGAATTTGATATTTAAAAAACCTATATTGACTCAGTATAGATAGCACTACACATATTCATCAAAATATCGCTTAAATTCTATCATAATACCAAGTATTTGATTTTTTAAATGTCTTGGACACCTGTGTCCGCTTGGTATTCAAGTGATGTGTTTTTAAAATCTATATTGGTGACCGATTGTTAATAACGGGGTGGAAAGAAAGCGATTAGCTAAGCACTTTTGTAATACTCTTTCTTTATTTAACATACAATACATGTCTTTATATGGATCCAATAAAAAGAGGTTGAGCAACTAAGTAACACACGGTTCTCGTAGAAAAAATCTGTTGAGATACCTTCATAATGCTCCACATTGGGAGTGAATGTGTGTCGTTGGCTACCGCTACGAAGGTCACGGGTTCGAGTCCCAGTACGGACAGTTTTATAAACTGATTTTTCAATCGATTTATAAATTTCTGTTCAAAGGCATGGATGTATGTGATGTCTTGAATTCCCCCCTCCCACTCATCCTATCTTACGAACGAGGCGTATTGAGAGCGATTAGCTAACCACTAGTCCTGTCATAGCCCTTTCCTTCTATTCCCTACTCTCTTCGGAAAAAGAGAGGTCGAGCAACTGAGTAACAAGCAGTTCTCTTAGAAACACTTCTGTTGAGATAAACTTCGTTAGGAGTCCATATGCTCCACATTGGGAGCGGAAATGGTAAAAAAACTCTTATTTTTTTGTGAGAATCGTGCTAGAATAATAATTTTGAGTAAAAAATAGTAGTCGTTTTTTTTAGTAGAACGTGTTATTTCAAAACAGAAAAAAAGAGTTGGGTGTATATTTTAATCACTAACTGAATCTGTCACCACCACTAGGCAAACTAATGCTGTTTTGACAGTTTAAATAGCATAATTAATACAAATAATCAATTTGACATGTGTCGTCGTATACAGTTATTGATCGAATTAACAAATGTATATTATAAGCGCCAAGAGAAAGAGATTCAATACAATAAAGACGCTGCAGTAATTCGTATTTTTTTCACAAGTCCAAAATGTCAAGGTATCGTCGGTTATGCCAGTCGGTCGAATGATTCAATCAATCACAGACGAAGAAAACTTTATGACTGCCGCGTAGGATATTTTTTTTATGACAAGAATTAGATTTGCATCTGTCGCTTCAGAGAGTTTATGTCTTTGATTCTTTGATCTTTTAGTGTTTTTATTATTTTCTTCCGTACGCTGTGACTACCTTATTATCTGTTTTTCACGACGTCGGTTGGAAAAATAGATTTCCTATAAGTATATTCTTACAGACAGCTTTTAAGTCATCGTTGTTCGATGTGGTCTACGAATAAGTTGTAGTTTTGCACTAGGGCAATGCTACGCATGGGGTACTTCAAGTGCCATTTGTGGCAAATGCATAATACGGCATTATGTAAAATATCCAATGAACTGTCTTATATTTATTTTCTATCCATGTCTGCTGCCCATTTGGAGCAAAAGATTTTCTACGAGAACTGTTTGAACATTTCTGCACACTGTAGTGCATGCAACCAAGTCTTGAGGAATTTCTTCTCGGGAATTTTCTGGCAAAATTTTGAGCACGACTAACGTTGTTACGCTACGGAATACACCCTATAAAAAGAGTGTGATGCCTTAGCGGGTGGTGGTAGGTACAACGTTGAGTACCCTAGGGAATTAAAAAAAAAAAAAATACTGTTTGATAATCAGTTGTTCAACTTCTCTTTTTCGAAGAGAGTAAGGATAGAAAGATTGGGCTAAGACAGGACTAGTAGTTAGCTAATCACTATGCTATCCATGCCTTCGAACAAAAATCAATTTATAAAAAAAAATATCTTATCTTGTATCGTTCTTGTTCTAGTAAATAGCGACCAACTAGCATATTGGTCACGCATGACTCATGCCAGTAATTGGGTGAACTCCCACTTGATTTTTATGTGATTGAATGTGTTAAAAAAAAGAATATGTTTCCTAAGAAATATTTCCGGATCCAAATGTAAAACACATGATTTTCATTTGCAAACAATATGCCTTTGTAATGCGTAATAAGTTTATTG
The DNA here is from genome assembly GCA_031772345.1 of Himalopsyche anomala. NCBI lineage: Eukaryota > Metazoa > Arthropoda > Insecta > Trichoptera > Rhyacophilidae > Himalopsyche > Himalopsyche anomala. The sequence goes on along the minus strand of CM062832.1, from coordinate 17,813,198 downwards.
TAACCGCACCACCACCCGCACGGGACGTCAATAATTAAGTGGTCGGTAGATGTTGTGGTCATCTCCCCAAAGCATCCCTTACGCCCCGCCACCCAGTGACCACTTAATATTCAAGGTTGTTCGAGAAGGGTCTGATAAGTCTATATACACACAAGAGTAAACGGTTGTACGCCTCGTAATTTATTATGGGTTTATTTATAATATTATCAAATTGTCGATGAAAATGTTATCGAGGGCTTCGGTATTGTTATTTTGAACTACAAAAGGGATCGTAGAACCTGCAAAAAATATTACAAATAAGATGAAAACATGAATCAATATAAATAAATTTAAATAAAAATCTTGACGAGAGATATTTTAAACGCGTTTGTTAAGAATTTACACGGTTTCAAATACAACATTGATCCTCCAATTGCGCAAATTTTAGAAATATTCGCGGCTGTTTTTAATCCAAATGCATGGACGCATTCTATCGTCGTTGTTGTGCGGGCGTGCGCGGCTGTACACACACAGCCGGGCGGCTGTCGGTGTCGTGCATACAGTCAAACGTTGGCGAGAGACTATAAAATTTACCACCTAGTAAATACTTAGTCCATATATTTTTATTTATTCTTAGTTTTTACGAGAACGGTTAACTAATCACTACTCATGTCCTAACTATATTCTTCCAATCTCTACTCGTGTCGAAAATATAGATTTTAGCAACTGCGTAACAATTATTTCTGGCAGAAAAACTTTTTTTGAGCAGACATGGGGTTTTTAAAAAAACCTTACTTTAAAGACTTAATTTACAATAACTTCAGTAGTTAAAAAAAGGTTAAAAATTATAAAGTTAACAAACACAGAACATAATAATTTAAGACGTATTGGCGGTTATGTAATTAAAATAAATTTTACCTTTTTATATCAAGAATAAGATTGAGTATAAGGGGCACATAAACTGAAGGAAGTAAAAGAGGTTTACGATGATAATAAATTAAGAAAAGAATATTATGTGTCATAAAAGCAGGTATCGTAATAACACCTTGAACTGATGTGCTATGTTATAAGACATAAAAATTATCGGCGAAGTTTTATCACTTCGGAATAAATTAGTACCAGAAGTCTTTGAAAGAAATATTAAGTTTAATGTGTCTTGATAAAGTAGTTACTGCCGTTGGATGGGACGAAGTGTAAATTTATTTTGCCTATTAAAATAGTCTTTAGTGTGAAATATATTGATTAATACTTTATTAATGTTTCTTACTTGTTGAATAAGTTGGTTTATTATACTATTTATTCCTCACACAAGTCATAACTACTTGACGTTGCAGCTCTAAAGATCCAAAAGTTATTGGCTGATTTTAAGATAACTGTGATAATTTTTTGGTTGTGAAATACATTTATATATTTGTGTCGTTAATTTGATTTTTTTGAATCGCTTAATGTTATTTATCATCAGCTTATTATTTTAGAGCTGTTTGTTTTATTTTTCACTATTAACTCTGATGACAGAATCGATTCACATATTAATAGACAAAAATTAACAAAGAATTATTTCACGGAAATAGAGGAAACTAAGCTTATTATATTGCGGAGAATTGGGGGGAAAGCGCGGTTAGAATCCGTGTAAGCCAATACATTATTTAATATTGTGATAATGTCATCAGTATATCTTTCATTTTTTGTAAGACGGTTGAGTTTATTTTGACGTAAATTCAATAGGTATTTTTTTCTTGTGTAGAGTGAGGTCGATGTTTTTAACTCGATGGCTGCCACAGACGAGATATGTCGTCAAATTTGTCGTGCTCAACACGCCAGAGACAAGTTTTCTCGTCAACAACTAGTTAAATTAATAATTGCAAATTATTGCCGGCGTGATAGGTAAAGACGTACTTTTTTCTACGGCAGCCAAAAGACTAAATAAACTTACAGTTGGATTTTCATGAAAAAAACCTTCTTTGGCCATGTTCACTCCCTATGTGGAGCATATGGCCACCACGTGGCATCTACATACTTTCTTGTCTCCTGCCAATTGCTTTGCTTCCTCCCATGACATGCCAGTATCCCTCAGTTCCGCCGAGTACATCCTATGGATAGTACCCGACGGACGTCCGGGGCGATGGAATCCCACAGGTCGAAAGAAGAGGTAGGCAGGATTGAGGCTTTCCGCAGCACGTGACCTAGCCAGTTCCAACGTCTCTCCATAACCACTGACGTGACAGGACGCTGTCTTGTACGTTCCCTTATCTCTAAAAAAAATCAATTGAAGAATAAATCTAAAAAAAGAAAATCACGAAGCCATTAAAAACAGAAGTTCGAGTCAGTAAGCCTTAAACGTCATCAAAATGGCTAAGCTTCCGTAATGAAAATGCACTTTTCTTTTTATTTCTAAAGTTTGGGGAAAGTTTTTTCCCCGTTCAATGGTTTAATGCTCTGTCGAAGGAGCTTTTGTGAAACTTTGCATACAGAGTGAGCCAAAGTTATTTAAGCTCACGTTATACTGGGGGCCATTACACTTAAGTAAGCGAACGAACTACTAAAAAAGTTTCGTCGATACTGATCACCGTATTCTGTGTTTCTTTTTATCGGGGCATGTGTTGCAGATTTAGTGCAGTTAGTATCATACTTACTTTATTGTTTACTTTGTTATAAAATATAAACTAAGTTAAACAATGTTCAACATTACCATCTGCGGATATCTTTATCGACTTTAGAATGGCAAAATTACATAACCTGCACTGAGCAAAGAACAAAAAAACATTTTCAGATGATTTCGGGTTATTAGTCGTAATATTAAAAAGACAACCTCTAAATTTACGAGGGGTAATAATAGTAAAAACACAATATTCCTTTGTACTTCATTCCACTTTATTTAACATGTCAGGACCGGTTTCGCTCATTACGAGCATCGTCAACTGATCAGTTGACGATGCTCGTAATGAGCGAAACCGGTCCTGACATATTAAATAAAGTGGAATGAAGTACAAAGGAATATTGTGTTTTTACTAATATAATGCCTTTCCACCAAGTATTGACAGTGAACACCCTAAAAGTGAGGGGTAATAAAACTGGTATTTTATTTCCCTAATATAATGTTAGTTTAGTTAAGATGTTTAAAAAAAACCATCCTGTAAGTTCTTTTTCCTAGTCGCAATTTTTACAGGCTTTTCTTTGCTCATTGTCAAAAAATTAATTTAGATAGTAATTCAACATTTGCAGCTTGCATCCTTTAAAAAAAATGTGTATTAAGTTGTATAACATTGTGATTATCGAAAAAACTATTGACAAAATGTAGAAAACGTTCTTTTGTCTTTCTTCAGTCGTTTTGTTGCTTAAGAGAAATCTTTTGAAAGAAATTAATTAATATATTTTCTTTTTATCTCGAATAGAAAACTGATGTTCTAAAATAAATAAATTGTTAAGTTTACATTATCTTATGAAAATGAAAAATATATAATAATAAAAGGCGAGATGTAGATTTTTATGTATGTTTCCAAAATACTATAAAAATATATGTATTACTTTTGTAAAAATAATATTATACGTACCGAGTACCGAGGCATGTTTGTTAATATAAAATATGTCAAAATCAGAAAATTTCAGTAGAGGTTAAACTTTTAGGGAGTTATATTACAATAATAATATTCGTGTGGAGGTCGAATGAAACAAATTTTAATCTTTTCATCCTTCTAAGAAGTAAAAACCAATTTTTTCCTTACATACAAAAATATATATTTTTTAGCATCGTGGATATTATATTTTTTTCAATTTACATACAAAGAATTATTTAAAATTGAAAAATCGTTTTTTTCATTTTATAAAAATGTTCAATTTTCACACATTTTTTTTGCAAATTCCATATACAGATAATATACCTTGAACTAAAGTTGCAAATTTGTTATTTTTTAAAATTTTACTAAAGAAATGCAAAAGATTTTCCATTAAGTGATGTCAATAAATTTAAACAAGGTGATCATTATTTTGAGCGTTTTAAAATAAGATATGTCATTTTAATTAAAGAAAACGATAATCGTAATACTTTTAAATTTAATTTTCTGAGTATTGTAATTTTTATATATTTAAATGAAAAATATCTATTTATTTTTAGTCCAAACAGACAAAAACATGAAATTGTGTAGGTACTATGAGAACTTATGTTATAAAATAAAATAGTCATTAAATATAGATTTTTAAATAATGTGAATTTTGTAATCGATCAGAAGTGGTCAACTCATTATAATAGTGATAATTTTTCAGTCTTAACTCTTTGAGTGGTGAGTTAATTTTACTAAATTAGGTTTTTTCTTATATTCTGATTATTTGTAGTATTGCCACACACAAAAATATAAAAACCTTTTTTTTTTGGATACGGACCAATCTTGGAAGAATATTAGTTATTATTTCAAGAAGAAAATATTTTTTTAAATTATAAAACTCATAGTTAAAAATGTAAAGTAAACTAGTTCTTTATTACGTTTGAATATTTTTCTAGAAGCTATTACTTCGATATTGCGTCAAGATCTTTTTTGCTCTCATCTGTCTATATGTGCCGCTCTGCAGATGTCGATTCCAGGAAGGAATCAATCTTTTTACAATTTTACGCTCAATATTATATAAAGCTACCGATTTGTTTAAAAATGTTACACTTTTTTAAAAAACATTTTCTTCATTTGCTATACAAAATAAAAATAATGTGGTGGCCAAAAACCACTGGTGAATGTGTCTAGTATCCATATCTGAAGAAATAACAAAAATTCAATAAAACATATGAGAATGGCAATGGATAATAGATGACAAGCTACTCCAACGTAAGGGTACGTTGATACTCATCAAAGGGATATTTTATACAAATTTCCCAGGAACCGAGACTAGAAAAGAGCGTCGCATTCTTGGAAATTTATTTTCGTTCTATTTCGACACAGAATCCTTAGTGTCTATTTGGCTAAATATAAAATACATGTAAACGTATTATTTGAACTGTTTTTCTATTGTATTTATCATATAAAACCGAAGTTATTAAATGTAAACGAGGTAATTATAAGCGATATTAGCACACACGGCTTGGCCCAATTACAATTATTATCGGGCGAAGCTTCGTGTAGACTTAATGGAAAGTGTAAGGCCTCTGCGTAAGTAAAATTAGTGTATAGGAAACCAGGCTGTAAAATTGCCCAATTTTGGCGTACAATTTGTAAACTTTCCAAAAAGGTATTTGGCCGCCATCCAGAATGGCGCTCGCCGCTTTTGGGGCGCTCGTGTAGGAATTAACAATGCGCGTGAGAGAGTTTCACCAATTCAAACTAAGTACGAATTACAAACATATAAGAGGCCAAAAAAAAATAAAGCGTAAAGTGTATAGCTATTCTGGTCTTGTAAAGTGAGAAAAATGATTATTTTAACATTGCATTCTTTGAATAATCTATTTACGTTTCGTGTGATTTTTTCTATTATATTTGTATAAACTGCATAATTCTTCTTTCTCTTTGGCCATGTTCGCTCCCTATGTGGAGCATATGGCCGCCACGCGGCACCTCCATGTTTCTCTGTCTCCCGCCAATTGCTTTGCTTCCTCCCATGACATGCCAGCATCTCTCAGTTCCACCGAGTACATCCGACCTGACGAAGACTCGGAAGAACCGTATACTGAGCTTCGAGAACAAATGCTTGCGTCGGATAATGGGAGTGAGGTGGTTTGATTTTGTGAGGAATTCAGAGATAAGGGAGCGTACAAGACAACTGCAAAATACTATATAATATTTCATCACCATGTATTGAAAAACAAATTTTACAAACGAGTGTTAAAATAATATTTGGGTTCAATTAAAAGGTGTTTGTTTTATCAGACTCGACCTTCACTACCTACCCTACTTCACCCAGAAGGACTCTTCACATCAAAGGGAGAACGCGTTAAGCTGAAACTTGTTACTTACGTGTATCATTTTTTAGCAATATAACCAACGGCTTCAGTGTTAAAAAACTCTGTGACACCATTATAATATAAATAATGTATGATAACTAATTTATTCTACAAATTACGGAACGAATTATGACGTGTTTCGTTTCTGTCAGAAAAATCTTCAGACAAACTGTCGTATCGGTATTTACGAACCATCTAAAACTTATTTTTAATTGTTAACTTACAAATTACATTATACAGGTTGAATTTTTTTCTACAAGAAGCAGGGACGGGGTAAAATATAAATTAGTATAGTAGTTATTACAAATAAAACACTTTTATGACGAGGGGGAAAATCCCAAAGAAAATACATTTAAAAGTGATTGAAGTCGCCAATATTATTTTATTTTTATTTACAAATGTTTCATTTTTGTTAATGATTTTATCATTTTGATCCCCTAAATTTTGCAACCGAATTATCATTCGACCACAGACCTGGCAATTTAATTTCAGTATATTAAAGGTGAAGTGAGCCAAGTGGTATTTTAGAACAAATAAGTTAGATACGAATTATATTCTACCCGTCTTAAAGTGCCGTAAAAGTAAAGTAATATCAGTCAATACAACACACGTTGCAATAGTGTTATCTGCGTAATATAAAAATATGCAATCCACAAAAAAGACGTGATTGTACTTACAAGTCCAAGAAAAAAGTTTTAAAATTTTATAAGTTGGCTCACTTCACCTCTAGAAGGCCCATATATACATTTAATTTTATGTGTCACGTGAAGCTTGAAGTAAACTGCGAAAATATCACTCAGTATCTGAAAACCATTCTATTCAAAGATTTCATCGCAAGGTGAGTTGTCAGTCAACAGGAAGGAAATTTCTCAAGAGGAGAATGAACGTCCCTATATATCACTCCTCTCCTTCCTCAAAGCGTTAACGTTTCCCATATTGCGGTGGCCGGGTATCTGTGCAGCCGTGCCTGGATAAAAGATGGGCCCGCCATTTTGTCCTGGTTAATTGACCGGCGGGAAACTGAAGGGCCGATTGTCATGGCGAGAAGAGGTCTTGGGAAATAACACTGGTGATATTTATAGATGAGAAAACCCACTAGTACTTTTATTCTTGTCTATTGGTTTGATGATTTTCTTAATAACGTCATGAGTTATCATTCTAAATATAAAAAAAAAATATACATAAAAGATTTTAAAATCATTATTGATTTTTACAAATAACCAAGGCCGATATTTAAAAATAGTTTGAAACTGACTCGGAGTTTTAGTATAGTGTACCTTTAGTCATTGTATAATTTTAAATGAGCCCCCTAGAGGTGAAATGAGAAAACTAGTAAAATGGCAAAACATTTTTCTTGTACTTTCAAATACAACCACGTTTTAACATTGTGTTTTAGTGGATTGCATATTTTTATAAACTTCATAAGAAGTCCATATCGTCGATGTGCTTTCAAAATCCGCTCTGTTTTTTTTAAATATTCCAAAATATATACAGAACGAATTACAATGCCTGCCATTCAAAAAATCATAATACTTGAAAAACAATTCTAGATCTCTTAAATCATAATAGTTTTTCTTTTTATTTGTTATAATTATTATACTGTTTTTCCACAATCAGATTTTGTGAAAATATACACATGTCAGATTTTAATAGCGTAATACTCCAAATTAGGAGCAAAACTTTTTGTATTTTACGTTCTTTACAAAAAAGCAGTCGGACTCCTTTTCTTTCGATTCCGATTTTAACATTACAGTCTTGCGAATAGCTTCAGTTTTAAATATTCCACTAAATTTGTCATTAAAAAAAATGAACATTATCCTTATATTTATTTATACATACGCTTACATACTTTAAGTCCCAGCTGGATCAATATTTAGTTTTGATTATTTGAATAGTAAATTTAAAGTTTTGGGCATGGGTGCTAGAGATACCATTTATCGAGTAGGTACTTAAAAAAAGTTTCCTAATGTGAAAAATTAAAAACAATTCGCAATTTATCGTCTTTGATGCAATGCAATATAATATATTTTATTTCATTATAATTATTCGACGTGTTTTATCTTTTGGTAAAAATAGTTATGGCTGCAAAAAAAATGCTTTATATATAATGCATATATACATACCTTCATTGGTAGTTTCCTACAATTGTTTATAAATTCAGTTGTCAATTGATATGCATGGGACACAGAATGTCATCGGATATTTTGATGCAGTTTCCCCACAATACGATGCACACGAATGACGTCATAGGTTCTTGAGGATCATTTATTAACACATCACGTAACGTGAAGATGGGGGTGCAGAAATATTAAGAAATATCGAGGCATGACAATGGCGTGGGATGATTTGTTGATTTTAAAAAGTCGACCATTGAACATATTAAAACTTATTTTTATTAAGTGACAACTTTTTTTTTATAATCTTCCTTAGTGTAACTTAGTCAGATACTTACTATTAATCGCCTATCCTAATTCGTATATGGCGTAAATAAGACAGTTTTGACCAGGGATGTGGAGTCGGAGTTGGAATCGTGGAGTCGTGGACGTAGTCATAAAAAAGGAACGACTCAGACTAATTAAAAAATATATACATTTAATAATGTGTATTCAAACTACAATAGTCCATAGATTTGAAATTGCATGCTTGGCTTGATGATTTGGCGGAATATATACATATATAAATGAAATGATTGAAAATTTTCTTCGGAGTCGGATAAGTGCTTTATTTTTAAGCTGGAGTCGCAGTCGTCTATTTTTTACACAACAACACAGCCCTGGTTTTAACAAAAAATAAACTTTAATTTGAAAAAGATTTGGCATTACAGCTAATGCCAATGCGGTAAATATTTTAAAGATGAAAGAACTTACGAGAAAAACTCGATGAGAATATACATCACAAGCACCCACGTCTTATGTCCTAAATTTAAATTTAAAAAAAATAAATTTAGGATTTACCTTACCGGGAATCGAACCCAACCCGCCTGTTTGGTAGAGAAAACTTTAACCAACTGCAAAACAGCGGGCGATCAATTTTTTTTATTGTCGTTCAATACGAATAAAAGTGTAATTTATACAACACAGTAAAATTACAAATTCACTTTATAACGATGAAAAATAAACTTTTTTGTGTTATTTTAAAATAAATTTCACCGCGCGTCACTGTGTAAATGTAATATTATGACGTCTCCATTCGGGCATAACTCATTCCGACCGAATGGGCAGGTATACGTGGGAGCTTTGTTATCTCAAAAGTTCATGCACTTGCTGGGAAAGTGCTTTTTTATGGACACAAAAATGTTGTATGCTAAAGCGAAAATATAAAAACGTAATTTCTTATTATTAAAAAAAAAATAGTACTTTATTCGATGTGAATATTGCTGAACGAAATTTACATTTAATACGCTGTTTTTAATTAACCTATTGTCTTCTCAAACAGTAATAGCCCAACTCAGTACCCTTTCGACGGATTTGTAAATAAAGATTGTAATATTTTTCAAAATACTAAATACAATTCTACTAAAACACAACCAACCATTTTATAGTGCCGAGATAGGTACCGCACAAAAGAAATCCACCCAGTAGGAGATTAAGAACCTATACAGAATTGAGGTAAGGTTTTTTTTTTTACTTTTTTTTACTTTTTATTATTTAAATTACTTATTTACTTTATTTAACACTTCTTCTACGGTGGTAAAAATACTTCCGGTATGTTGCTGGCCTTTAAAGAACCAAGTGATAAAACATGTTTTAACACTTACCGCCCTTTGATGGACGGTAAAAACCCAGGACGTATATTTAAAAAATAATGTTTTTCACTTGGTTCCTGAAAGGCCAGAAACATATCGGAAGTCATTTTTTAGCACCGTAGGGCAAGTTTTAATATACATACCTTATTATATTTTCAATTTTTTTTACAAGCACTTGTGTCATATTTTGTTTTTTCCTATGTACACAATAAAATTGTATGTATTATATTACACATTTACGAAATATTAAATTTTGCATTTTGTATAAAACAGTGATCAGAGAGGGACTGGAGCACGTACCATAGCACCTGCTCTATAGCATGAAACGTTATAGAAGGGTTGAGTGAAATACTATTGAAAACATTTGGAATACACCTCCGTGCAACATAAAAATGATGATAATAAATGATTTTTGACTCTCACCTTTTTTTATTAACACCATTATCCGCAGAACGTATTTACCGTAAAAAATCGAGAAATAGGTGTGTATATTCATAAAAAAAATGTTACATTGTATGTTTTCATTAGTAGTATCAGTTTATAAACATTCACCAGTAATTAAATGTTCTTTAATACCTTTATTAAAACCTAATTATATCTGCCTGTAGTTGTAACCATATTTGACAAGTAAGTTGTCCCATCACTAGCAGCTATATTTACACAACCGCTGTTTAGTGATTTTTTTCCATAACACAATCACGGTATCAATCGTTATTTATATATATTTCAATTGTTGCTTATTTTTACAATCTGAAACATTTAGAGTTGTGGTGCTGAATCCTATTTAGGAAACGCTGATCTAAACCACCAGTATTTATTCTTGAATATACAATTATTTTACTAGAATAGATATTAAAACGGATACAATAAGAGCGAGGATGAGAAAATTAATTGTTTCAAAGATAGAGGAATGTCAGTTTCATCTAAGAATTTATTAAGCTGTCTTGAAAATTTCCAACAATTCAAGATGTCGCCTACATACCAGTAATAGTAGAAATGTATGTTATTGAATAGTTGTAGAGCTTTTCTCCTTTAAGGTTTGACAGTCATTATTTATAATTAACAATTTCTGCTTTTAATGGTTTAAGATACGCCCTTATAATGAGGTATTTCGACAGTTGGAAGGATGTAATGAAAATAGCTTTGAGTCATCTCAAAGATATTCAATTTAATTTAGTCGGTAAGCATCATAGTGAAAGATGGTGAAAATAGAAAGATGAGGTTACTGGTGAAATAGTTTATAGCATATTGCCATTCGAAAATTTGTACAGTAAAACAATTTACCGACATCTTAATTTAGATTTTGGCTCATCGTCGTTGGCTTCCGTGACAGATCTCACAAGTTTTAATTTCAGTGCGCGAAACACTTTTTTAAATCAACTTATTCAACGAATATTTTTAATCTACGTCTAAAAATTTCTACCACCCTTCCGATACTTAAATAGCGAGTTGTTGAGGGAGTGGTTAGTTAACCAATAATCCTGCACTGCCCATTATTCTATCCTTAGTACTCTTTTTGAAAATTAGAGGAATTAGGAAGCCATATGCCCCACATTGCGGGCGGACATGGATTCAAAAAATTGTAAATACAATATTTTTTTATTTCGAGTTTCGTTCGATTCAAAATCTTTTCAACAAGAACAGTCGTCTAGGACTATGTACATAAATTTATCCCATCGATGAACTTACATGAAAAAAAAGCAGATGTTGCATAATCACAGTAAATTCTTCATTAACACTTGTCAATAGCTTGTTCAGACAATCTGAAAATGTAGGCGAAAGCGTGCTACAGGTGGTGTGGTTATCTTCTTGGCTAAGTAAATAAATAAAAACAGTTTCTATTCACTCGCTCGCTCGAAACACTCGCCAGATCGCTCGGGCGAATCCAGCGCGCCACGGTCAAATTGTTTTGTGGCTGAGATCACTCTCTCGGCCACGTGATCGGTTTGTCTAAATGAGACTTAATGGTCCAATAGAACAAAAATCAATGTTGAGTTATCAATTTATGTGTCAAGGTATCCGTTCGGAGATTTGAACGTGCATATTCACAAGTCTTGAAAGAAAAGCCAAAAACATAATTGCGTTGATGGCTCAGCCCCAATACCATCGCGGGTTAAGGGTTTATACACATATAGCCAATCGGTATAGATGGGCAAGATTTTTTTAATGTTTTATTTGTTTGTTAAGAAAGAACGGATGACAGATTGACAGTCGAGTAAAAAATAAATTTAAATCTACCAAATATCTAATAATGCCTCATAGCAATTCTAAACAGCTTTCTATACAGAGTGATACTAAACCTCCATATAACAGATATCCAACTGCAAAAGATAAAGACTAAAGTTTATAAAGAAAACTATAAGTAAACTTCTTTGTTTAATAACCTATCAAAGTTAGAGAGTGTACATGTGGAATATTGAATACAGTCTTTTGATGCACCGTAATACTTGGGTGGGCCATAATTTATTATAAGCATCGCCAAGTTCGATTTACCCGCTGGTATTGACGATAACCTTACGTATGTAGGATTTCGTATGAACAGTTTGCCTGCAAATGTTGCAGCTCTCTACAGTTTACAGATAGTGGAAGCGCCTTCGTAGCACCTCTATCTACTTCCGCATCCTGTATGCTACGCTGCTACGATGCCCTGGTGTCTTTGTACAGCGTTTCATCAACATTTATTTACAATTATCTCACGTAGACCCGTCAAAAAATGTGAAGACTTGTGACATCATTAAAATAAACATAATCCGCTGACACTTGAAATCATATATTTTTAATCCATGTCAAATCTCAATTTGTGTAATGTATGGCCTTTTGGTACTCAATATAAGTTGTTTTTATACGAGAATTGTGCTAGAGAGTTGTGTGTAGGTATAGCATGCTAGGGCTAGAAGAGGATTAATGGTTAACTAATCACTCTCGTGACATCCCGTTATTTTAAGATTGGAAGAGTGGGTGAGAATTTTTACACAGTATACACACCCATGTCTTTGATCAGAAACTGTGTCTGTTGTCCGTGGTGCAGTGGTCAACGTCAACAATTCAATTCAACGTGAATACAATTCAAATTATTAATTATTAATCAGTATAAAAGTATTATAAGTTCCGTTTCAAATGATTAAAATATTATCTTATGTATGATAAGACTTCATTGCAAAAACACTTTTCGATTGTTTTATTCGTAAGTAAATGCTCAATTCAGCTTGATGGTTAACTAATTGTGAAGTGTGAATGTCTCAAAGAAGTCCTCTTTGCTTAAGAAGCCGATATGGAGGTTAAATTTTGTCTTCAATCAAAAAAAATCGATGCTCGGAAATCTAATTGAGAAACATTTTTTCGTTTGTGCAGCAAATTGGTTTAAAAAGGGTTGCTATTTAAGCGATGAAATATTAACGCATAGTTGAGAAGCTCATCGTAGAGCTGGTTGCAAAGTACGCGCCTCTACAATAAATCGTAGAAGCCGATAGTCTATCGTCGTAGAAGCCTATCGAAGCAGGCGGTAGAAGGCTGGGGAAAGCGCGCCAAAGTGCAACGCTTATGTCACGTGTGAGAAAATTTGACAATTCGTCATTTTAATTTATGAAATGAGAAAAAAATATATTGACTACTCTTAAATTCATATTTTTTAATTTATGTCCGCTCCCAATATAGCAATATTATGAGAAAATTTGAACCGTTAAATTTTTTAAAATGTAATCTTGTATTCGTTAGTGAATATGTCACTAACGACCAGAGTTTCGTCTTTCGGCATCTTTATGCGTTCAAGTGCACGGATAAACTTGAACAAAAGCTTGGTTAATAAGTGTATCGTGTATATATGAGAAATACATTTATTTTTACAGTCAGAAACTGTTGAAGTTGATATGGATAAAATTAAGTAAATCAATTTTAATTTGATTTATAATGATGACAATTTAATATTTAATTGCCACCAAGAAAATTAAGTCGAAATCTTAAATAATATCTGTGTTTTAATCTATCGATGTGCATTCATAACTCAACGTCCTTTTTCTGACAGTATATCAAATTATATTCTTCAATAAGGGCTTATATGTTAATAAAAAACAACTCTGGATATAAACATGTCATACATGAATAGTTATCATTTTTTTTACAACTAAACAGACGATGAACTGTGTGAACATGTATAGGTTGGCGCCGAAGGTAACGTGCATTGAATTGCATACAAGTTCACCGTCAGATATGCACTTTCAATATTATGACTAAAACTCAAACTGATCATACCGCGCATGGTTCTTGTATACTTTATATTCATTGAAAATTGCATATGAATTATGAACAGCTTAAGAAATAACTTTCTATTTAAAATATTTTAAATTAAGTGAGAAATTATTGTTTTGAACAAAGTGACGGAAAACATTTAATAATACTTAGTGTGACGAGAGCAAAACTACAAAATATTCTATCTATTATTTATTATTTTGTAGTATAGCCGGTTTTGTGGTCAAGTGGTAAACTTCGTGGGGTTAGGTTACAGAAGTCGCAGGCTCAAATCCAATTATGAAAAGTTCTTGAAAATTGATTCTTAATTGATTTTTAGTAGTGATTGTAATAATAGTAGTAATTTTAATTGTTGTGATGATAATGGTCAAAAGAGTTATCAATGAAAAATTTCTCATGTAAAAGATTTTTAAAAGTAATTAATCAATAAAATAACATGTCACTTTCTACTAAAACTTTTGCCCTTGTCAGTAAAAACTTCCGCGTTTAAGTTTCTTCTAAAATATAATAACATATTTTCTGATAAAGTGTCGGACCTAAATCCCTATTGAAGCTTAAATAAGCTCTTTGGTAACGTTAAGCTCGCTCTCTCGATTGTTTCGTAGTTTTCCTTTTAAAGTTCTTGACCGAAAACTCATCTATAGCTTTAAGCCCATCTTTTTTATTTTAAATGTACGAGGAAAGTTGATATATAACTATAATATTTCAAAATTATTGAACTGTAAACAAATGTACTTTATTTATACATTTCGACTATTGGAATGATCAAAAAAGCTAATTCAATAATCCTAAGTTTGTTTCGAACAAAAAATATTACCTGTTATCTAAAACATATGTAGTTTTCATTTAAAATACTCAATAAATAAAAAAGTGAACCAACAAAACCGTAATAAAAATAATAAAAGATTTTTAGTATTTTTTCCACTTAAAATTTATTTAATCAGGACCGGTTTCGCTCCTCAAATAAATTTTAAGTGGAAAAGTACTAAAAATCTTTTATTATTTTTATTATAATGCCATTCCACCAAGTATTGACAGTGAACACATTAAAAGTGATCAACAAAACCCTCTTTACTATGATACATATAGCGGAAGTTTAGTTGATAGAATTATCAAAAAAAATATGCATCTTACTGCCGCCAATATATTCATAATAATGAAAACATAAAAAAAAAAATTACATTATTTAAAATACTCCCGGAGATATCTCTCCATTAAATACTTCCACCGAAAAACAACAGCTTATGGTCACGTTTATTGTCAAGAAAAATATAAATCGAAAACTATGTTGATTTAGTATTTTATTATATGATATATGCATCTTGTGTAACTAATGATTTTTTTATGCATACAAAATAAATAGATTAAATTTATTATTTATGTCTAGGAATTTATTAATTTTAAGCAAATTAACATTATCTTTTTTACACGGTAGACTTTGAAACGTATATCCCGTAAAAAAAAACGATTGGGTGTAGTAAGTTTTTAATGTATTATTGTTTTTTTGTTGTTACTTAAATAAATTATTGTATTTAATTAAATTCAGTGTTATTATTAATTGCTATCACGTTGAGCTTTGAGCTTTGTGCCCTAGGTATTCTAGGCTAGCGGTAAACCATATCTTCCGGTAATATTAGTATCAAATGAATTAGGCGTGCCTAAGTCTAGTGCAGCCGATCTCTGTTCATTGGTCCGTGGGGCAAATTGGATTTATCGATTGTGTTGGACGCTTCGATTACTTGGGCGCATATGAAAATTGAATGTTGCATTGGGGAATGATTTGCGTCGTGAGTTATGCTTTGCATATTGGATAGTGGAAAAGTACATACCGGTACACATGGCAGAAACAGAGTGCTCACAGTACAGCACTTTTGGTGTAATTTTTCGTTATATAATAAATAAAACTATGCTTTTCAAAAATATCAAAACTTTTGATGACTCTTGTTCGAAGATGAATTAATGTTATAGCTTCATCTAAATTAAGAAAAAATGGCCTTGGCTTAGTTATTTTATATTAATTAACCTGATTAGACTGAAAGCTCCATCAATTTGACATCCAAAAAAAGTATAATACCATTTGATATCGATTCTGGTAAGGAAAAAGAACGTAACCCACAGTTTTTACAAAACACTTTTTTTGTTGATAATTAAAATGTATACAAATTAAATCAAGCGATGTAAACTGCAAATGCCGAATTAGTATCTAAGTTTATCATTAAAGGTTGAAAAAAAAGGCTTGTGAAAATTGCAACCAGAAAAAAAGTCTTAATAAAAGATTATTCTTCAACGATTTATTAAATGAATATTAGATTAAGTCTATTTAGCACCAGTTTACAAGTCTTCGTGCACTTTAAGTTTGTGTACATTTCATAATTTGCCATAATCATCATAACACGTTTTTTGTGCCTCCTGTAATTTTTTTTATGTGTGTGTTAGGTCCTTTTTCCTTTCCACAGTCGATGTTAATAATCATAATCGATCAGTTTGTTATCAGTTTATATCAATTACTGGAATATTTAAATGTCATTATTGATTTCCATATAATGTTTTCAGTATTTTACAGTACAGTTTTTAACACATTTCACTTCTAAAATAATATATGATAACATGTTTAGTTTAATTGATGAGTATCAACCTACCTGTATGTCGAAGTATTTTGCCACTTATTTATAACCTATCACCATTCTCATATTCGTTGAGTTTTTGCTACTTCTTCAGATATGGATACTAGACACACCCATCAGTGATTTTTTGACGCCGAATTATTTTTATTATTTATGGCAAATGAGCAAAAGAACTTTAAAAGCCATATAATTTTGAGCGTAACATTCCATTTGTGATAAATTCTTTCCTAGAATCGATGTTTGTAGAGCGTCACATGTATACAGATGAGAGCAAAAAAGATCTAGATGAAAATCGAGAAAATGAGCTTCTAGAAAAACATTTTAAAGTAATGAAGAGTTATAATTCAAAACAAAAATATTCTTCCTAGATTGGTCTGTATCAAAAAAATGTATTTTTAATATTTTCGTGTGTACTACAAATAATCAAAATATAAGAAAAAACCTAATTTAGTAAAAATTATCTCACTCCTCAAAGGGTTAAAATATGTGAAAACTCATTTTATAATACAATAACTGTATTAAATAACGATATGCTGTCACTCAAAAAAGACGAGAACTGTTTTCAACAAACAGAAACAACAAAAAAACCGCAAGATCTTCCAAAAAAAATGTGTGAAATGTTAACATACAATGCGACAAACCCCATATTGATTTCAATGTTTATAGATAATATTTTATCTGAAGTAAATTGTTAATTATTTGCATTTAGGACAAAATACTGGTTTTCAGAGTAATCGATACAATGCAATATATTATATTCAGATACAGTATACACTGTATAGATATTTTGCGGTACATTACTGCCCAGACGTGCTATCAGGGTAATTCCCAGGTGGAGTGTCACTGAACCTCACCAGGCCCCGGGGCAAGAATAAAATTTGAAGTGTGATTGCATACGTATCACGATATCATATTATAATATATCGTCAGCCTAGTAGCAAAGGTATTACGTTGGTCAATTTGTTTTGAAATAATTCCTCAACATCTTTAATTATACAGCTGAAACTTTATACAAACAAATCAACAAAGAATATTGTCGCTTAAAGCTATCAAAAAATGTTTTCATCTTTTTCCTAGCTTAATGAATAATTATTAAGATTCTTAAGATTATTGAGACTAATTTTATTCGCTATGGCCTATTTTTGGGATCGAATATGTACAATGGAATTTAAAAATCATATTCAAATACTACCTTCGAACAGAAATCAATAAATCTATTGAAAAATCAATTTATTAGACTTTCCGTACTGGTATTCGGAATCGAAACCTCAACAGTGGTGGTTCTACTAAAACTATTTGGTGCTCATTTGTATAACCTTGTTTCTTTGTTAGCAATAATAGACGGATGGGGGCTAGAACAAGTGTGATTGTAAGATAGTTGTTTTTTTATGTGTCCATTTTAGAGACATTACATATATCTATGCTTTCAGACAAAAATCTTAAAATCTATTGATAAATCAATAAATCGTCGGAATCTAATCTATGGATAAATCAATGAAGCATCGGAATCGAAAACTCAACAGTCGTGGTTCTACGAAAACTATTTGTTGCGCATTTGTATAATGTTGATTCTTTGCGAGCAATAATAGATTGATGGGGCTAAAACAGGTGTGATTGTAAGCTAGTTGTTTTTTATGTGTCCATTTTAGAGAAATTTCAGATATATATGCTTTCAAACACAAATCATAAAATCTATTGATAAATAAATGAATAATCCCAGTGCTAATATTTACGACTCATATTAAAATTTCTGTCTCCACTATTTTTCATTTCAACTGTATCATTCAGAAATAAGGTATTTCTTCTTAAATAGATCACTTCTGTAAATACAAAAATATTTTTTGTTACAAGTACGTAAGCAAGAGTTGGTAATTCTAGATTTATTTCAACACACAAGTATACCACTGACCCGGATAAGGAGAACCCTTAAAAGCCCGACCGGAAATAGGCGCTAAAAAAGCTCGCCAACCCACCCTGACGGCGGAGTCGCTAATCTTAGCGCGACAGTGACTGATAATGGATTACAAACTTACGCTCATCTTGCTCAACGGTAGACGCTACGACGTAGAGCCTCTACAAGTTTTAAAAGTGCAATTTCGAAAACTAATGAATTCCATTAAAAATAGCTTTCGATTATCAAATTGAAATATTGTACATAAATACAGCAGAAAATATTTATATTTGAAAACCAATTTGAATCAATAAAAAATATTGTAGTAAAATAAAATTAATAGTTGATCTTAATACCAATTATTATCGGGTAGGCAACCAATTGGTCCAAGTTGTTGTTTTCGGTTTCAATGTTGATGAGGTTGCATATACGTTTTGTTAATTATTTTTTAGATTGTTGGAGAAGTGGATGTCTGTATTCTTTACATTTCTAGAGCATTAGATAAGCTTACCACTAGTTCTATTCTTTTATTATTTGAATTGTCATTTATTTGGTAGAACTCCATTATAATACGATAAAAAGCTATATAAGTATTTAAGTTTAACACGTAGTACTTTTTAAATAGTTGAAAGCTATTTCGGCTCACGCAAAAATTATATCCTCTCCAATAAAAGAACGGATTGAGAAAACAAGTTACAAGCAGTTGTCGTAAAGCAAGGAGCATCCATAGTTACAAAAAAAAAGAAACACAGCGTAATAAAAAAGTATCATATTCATTTTAAAACTGAGTACTATAATATTTACTCATTTATCGTTTTTCTTTCAAATGCTATACAATATAGAGCGCTTCATTTTACTATTCAAAATATTTTTTTAAATACTAAAACAAGTTTAATAAAGCGATAGAAATGTTTCTAATGTTTTACAATTTATTATAAATCTATACCGCTAGCCAATGTCTTTCAAATGTAATCTTATTTCCGTAATAGTTTATAATTGAATAGAAATTATGATTTAAATAACGTGCCGTCTAAAATATTATTGAGTTTGTTTTCAATAGAGTTGTAAAACCATTGGTTTAACCTCCTCACCTGTAAGATAACCACTTGAAATGTTTTGAAAAAAGCAGCAAAAAAAACTCTCCAGAGCGGCGACACAATTTGGCAGCTTGAAAAAGTTGCCTCTACGCGGGGAATGATAAGATAGCGTCCACTAAAGTTTACACTCCAAAGTTGAGATGACTGCCACAGAAAAAATATATTTAAAATTATTGCACTCAAAAATAATATTTAGATTTATTTGTCTTATTTAATTGCTTTGCGTTTATTTAAGCGGCATATTGCATTGTAATTTGATATGTCGTACCATCCAACTAAATAGCTCAAATGAAAGTGATACTTACATGCCAAAGCTCTGCAAAATACAAATTTTTTGCATAGTTGTAATACTGTCGTAAGAGAGCAGAGCATAATAATCTTCAGGCTTTTTGGTGCACTATTAGTATTTTTTTAAACCAGGCTAGTTGCTTTTTTTATCCGCTCTCAATGTATGGAATATGACTTCTTTAGGAAGGTATTTCAACAGAAGTTTATCTACAAGAACTGCTTTTTATTTAGTTGCTCACTTTTTTTTTTTTCAAACAGAGTGATTATAAAAAAATTGGACTTGGATAGAGCTAGTGGTAAGCTTATCGTTTTCACTCTTTCGTTATTTTATGATTAAGAAGGTGGGAAGGCATTGTTAGACATAACATAAACACTGAAAGATTGAAAGAATATGTTTTTTGAACTAGGATTTGAACCTGTGAGATCCCTCATGGAACTCAATGACATTGACCACTACCTATTAGAGAAGAAATAAAAATACAATGAAAAATCTATATCATAATAAAATCATTTCTTCTAAAAAAAAAACAAAATGAAACGGTAAAGGTAAGCTGATGATACAATAATACTTTTATGAAGTAAGTAATCAAATTTATTTTTAAGATTTGTGAAATTGATATAATATGTACTGTAAAAATATTCACTCAATTTTTTTTCAACACATTTATTACATACAAACGAAATTTTGTAACATTGCTCGTGAGATATTTTATGTGACTATTTAAAAGAGCTCAGCGCAGTTGTGCTAAATAACTTTAAAGCTGTTGGCAAGATAATAATATTAGGTCATCAGAGGAAGTTAATCAGGGCATACAATGAAGACCAACAAACTTTAGTAACATGTTCTAGAGATATGCTTGTCGTGGATGCGTTTGTAATACAACTGGTTGTGGATACTGTGTAGAATACCACTGGCATACTGGTATACAGATTCAAGATTTGACAAATGAGCTGAATCTGATGGATGTTAATGACCAAGCCAATGATAAGACAAAACAGAAAAGATGATAGCCAAACAAAAATATTTATTCATTTATCCGTCGTTTTTCGTGAATCCAACTTAATGAAATGCTTCTGAGAATTTTATATGCCATTTAAAAACGATGCGCTGGAAGTAATCTCGCAATTTGTTTGCGTAGAGCGAAGAGGTGAGCGATTGATTAACTTTTTTTAAACTCTGGTTATTTATAACAAAAAAAAAAACGTTTTGTTGTGGGATAAAACAGATTCCGTACGCTACATTTAGAATGAGAGAAGATTAAAAATTCTGGATATGAGTGGCGATGAAATGTTTTTAATGTGATAATGAAATGTTAAGTGTACCCCGTCGTTAACTCTGGTTACAATTTTAACAAATAGTTTCATCCTGACTGACTTTATTTCATAACATAATATAAATATTCTTAATTTAATTTAACAACGTGGGAGAGTGTTTTTTTTTAATTAATAATCATTAGATCATCTATTCCTTGGCTTTATTCACTTATCATAAGAAACACGTGGCACCTCCATGATAAACTGTCTCCCGGCAATGGATTTCCTTCTTCACATGGCATGCTAGCATTCCTCAATTCTGCCGAGAACATCTTATGGATGTCCCCAACGGCCGTCCAAGAGGCTGGAATACCACCGATCAGAAAATGAGGCAAAAAGGATTAAGTCTTTCCAAATTTATCTTCAGCTCGTTAGCCAGCTACTTTCAACGTTTCTCTATGACCACTAGCGTAACAGGGCACTGTCTTGTACGTTCCCTAATCACAGAATTCCTAAAAAAAAAAACTCCAATATGCGATGATAGCCTCTAGTCTGAAGTGTTCGGCAGCTTCTATGATTTGCTACCAGCAGCATTTGGTTTTTGTAAGGTCAATATAGCGAAAATATTGATGGATCTTAATGATAACAGAACAAAATAAATTGATAACACTATCATTATTACACTCCACTATTTTCTAATCTTCAATATGTGTTAAAACACCGCGTTATATATTTATAATTTTTAAGTTTTTTAAATGAAATTTGGTTAATAGTATTTCAATACATTTGTAAAAGAGAAAAAAACCTCAAATCAAAAACAAATGATCATCAATACGACATTCAAAAATGTTTTATTTGGTTTATACTTCAACAAGAGTTCATTTGATAATTGTTATGTATATTATGTAGTATGTGTAAATTCTATTATTTGTATTTATGGCGTTAGTATACTGCTGGAAAACGTTATGTCAAAATACATTATTTTTAGATAATCGACTTTTTCGAATATCACGAAGCGAACTAAAATTTAGCTTGATCGTAGACAAAAAGACAAATGCATTGACAACAATTAACAACACTGTTTACACCTCAAACACTCTTGGTCGTCTAATCGTTTTTGGATAGAAATAAGAAACCTGTTCAGCTAAAAAGCTTTAACTTGAAGGTTTCTGCCAGTAACAAATGTCAAAAAACTTGACTTTCTCATCCCTTTTTGAATATTAAAATAAATAAATGTTTTATGAGTGAACGTGTTTATTCAGATGGTTTGCCTTCTATAATACAAAACACTAAATTTTTGAGATACAGTTTTCTGGCAGTATACTGACGGTTAGCAGTATCATATTCCAAGTCATATTTACAATAGGGCGAAAAACTGGTAAGCTGGTATGTATAACTTTGGATGTATTTAATGCTGAGTGTAAAACTGGTCTTTTGCGTTGTATGACACACAATATTTTTGCCTGCACTCTCAAGTGTGATAGATCTTAGAGCTTGAAATATAAGGTAATATTCGTGTCCCGCGAAAAAAATAAATTACTTCGTAGAGCGCCCTGTCTGAGAGATAAATGAGGCTGTATGGCGCGAAGGGGTGGCAAATGCATCGTATTGAATTTATCTGGATTAGAGTATCTCATCTTCGTATTCGAGAGGACACATGTGCATTTCGATTAATGAAACTTGATAGTCCGTTCATGGCTTGTTTAATACATTTGTAGTGTGTGTGCGTATACATGTGAATAAGTGTTTCATCAGTTGAACTCCGATAATCAAAAGTTCGTGTATGTTCAGCGGTGGGCTGCCAATATCTTAACAAGGGGCTCGCTAAATCGTATTCATTTTTTTTATTTATCCCTGTCCGCTCCCAATGTCGATCATGTGGCCTCCTAATGAAGGTGTCTCAACCATTTTTTTTTTCAAAGGATCGGAAGAGTAAGATGCTGCTTCGTACTGGGACTCGAACCCATGAGGCCTGGCACGAAAGCCCATAATGTTGAATGAAAAAATTAAGGGGTAACTAAGTCTTGTTTCGTAATAAAATTTAACCATCCACATAAATTGCAGTTATATGTTGATTTGATCTAAGACTAATGATTTTCTTATCTTAACAAGGGGCTCGCCGGCCGCACCGACATTTAACAAGGGGCTCGAGTGAGCCCCCCCCGAGCGCCCTCCAGCCCACCCCTATGTATGTTTACTGTAAAGAAAAATATTGAGAAAATAAATTACAGTCAATGAAACATTTCACTGTCGATACTTGGTGGTTAAAATTTGAGTTATTTTCAGTATTTTTTGACAAAATAATGTTCAAATTTGCCTTTTGGTGGAAGATAAATAAGTTTTTTTTGTCTTTGTTTAACTTTATACTAACATGGAAAGTGAGATGTTAAAATCTATTTTCAGTACATTTTATTGTATAAAGTCAAACTAAAACCTTTAAAAAAAATGTGTCCCGCAATAGGAAAGGATAGAGTAATATTTAAAAAAAAAGACAAATTTCATTGTGAAAATTTGATCTAGAACTTAACGTAGTAGAGCTCAAGTAACTTTAAGTAATGATATTAGTGACATAATCAAAGCAGATCCAAGAATAACGTTTCTTAAGAATTTCAAAGACTATATACGCATGCAGCAACAGTTCACATGTGTTTAAGAGCGGTAAGGAACCTTTTGTATTTTTACCTCTTTAAAATACGCCCAAAATGCACAAGGACTTGTGAGACAACCTAATATATACAAATGAAATAATCGTCGTAAACCGTAGTGTTTGCCAACTCACTAGACGTGTTGTAGAAATCTGTAGGTTATTATCCCAAGGTATACAAATTATGAGCTTTTACGAAGACTGGCTTGATTAATGGTTCTGCAACTGCATCACTAAAGCTCGGCAAATGAGCTTATGGGGAATTTCTATGACGAGAAGTTATTACCTTTTGATGGATATTGCACGGTATTGCTTTCTCGTAAATTGTTTATGGTTTGATATTTATGAGCGAGGATTAAAATAACGATGTTCTATATTACTCATTTTAAATGAGGGGGTTGAACCCTGCCCTGTAATTATTATTTGTAAAATTACCACTGCCGCTAAATTACCAAGTCATTTTTCTTTCAGATATATTATATGAAAGATTGCATGCTGTTAGTGTAATTTATTTGTGTACACAGCTTAAGGCAATATGAGTATCGTCTGTCTAGGATAAATAGCTAATAATTCCACAAACTTTAGTTTCATAGGTCGGCAAAAAAACTTTATTTCTTTTTGATGGAATTTTAATCTAAACATGAATGGTCTTAGGGTTGCTGATAATAAATATGGTGTTTTTTTTAGGTTTGCTTATTGAATTAGCAATTTTTTTCAGCTACAGCCAATTTGTGGGGAGCTGTGTGACATATTTCGACGTCTTGTTAAATTCACAGCTCTTTGATTGAGGAACGAAAATGTCTGTAATCATGGATGAATCTACAGCGCTCTCCGTTGACTGTAACGTTCAAACCAGTAACATTTTTAAATAAAAAATTGCACAGTTTGCAAACGTTGTTTATAAAAATCTATTCATAGTGAAATAGAAAACTAAACAGAGCAGAAATCAGCTGTCAAATATCAAATTGACCATTGCTGGAAAAGTTTATGCTAATTTAAAAAATAGCCTCTAAAAACACTATTAGTATATTCTATTAAATTGTTATGTTAAATTGGGCCAACTTCCACCCTTCAAAATATGAAAAGATAATTTTATATCTACAAAAAAGTCAACGACTATCAATTATGGACATAAGACCGAACCGGTTGTTAGATAATCGAATAATATACGCTCCGTTTTCTACAGTTGGTTGAGAAGGCAGGGCTTAAAACTACATACCATACTTGAATGTAAATGCATCGACTATTGACAGACTATAATGTGATTATTTGGCGATGGTAATCATAGAAATCTCTGCTTAGAAATTTTTAATTATTGCAAACAATCC
This sequence comes from Himalopsyche anomala, assembly GCA_031772345.1. NCBI lineage: Eukaryota > Metazoa > Arthropoda > Insecta > Trichoptera > Rhyacophilidae > Himalopsyche > Himalopsyche anomala. Next base: position 17,788,183 of record CM062832.1, on the reverse strand, counting down.
AACGAATAGAATTGAAGACTTTGGTATAAAAACAAGAAGTGTCAACATTTTTAATTTTTTTTTTTTTGAATTTTGGCTATGATTCAATAAATATGTGTAAAGAAAAAAATCATAAGGCCCTTAAATCATTTTTTAAAAATATAATTTTTTCTTCTAAAAACAGAAAATATTCAGAAATTTACACTTTATAACAAGGCAACGTTAGTGAACATTCCATTATTATTAGTGCTTGAGCAGTCAAATTATCGTTGATTTATTCAACCATCGCTGTTTTTTGCAATTAAAATAACAAATGTCATGAAATTTTCTTATATTTTTTTTAATATCTATTTAATCAAATTAAATAAAATATTTGTCGCCTGCTGTGGCCCAGTTGGTTAGAGCTTGCTCTACCGATCAAGCAGGTCTGGGTTCGATTCCCGGTCAGATCACAGTGAATTTGAGAATTATTCAATACAAAGTTTGGATCGAAGATTGGGTGTTTGTGATGTCAATTCACATAATTTCCTCTCCTCCCATGCTTCTGATCCTTTAATAACTGGGTGTAGCAATAGCGATTAGCCAACCACTAGTCCTGTTCTAGCTTAAAAAAGTGAGCTTGAGCAACTGAGTAAACAAACAGTTCTCGTAGAAAAAACTTCTGTTGAGATACCTCCATTAGGAGACCATATGCTCCACATTGAGAGCGGACATGGATTAAAAATAAAATAAAACACATTTTTACACCCATATAGTGCATATGAAGCTCTTCTATAATTATTCATTGTCAAGTAAATAAAAATGCCCTAAAAAACAATATAGTAAGTTTTTATCCTCTTCTAAAAAAAATGTTTTTTGTAGCATTTGCTGTTTTTACGGCAAAGCCTTCAATGTCTGTCTAGAAATTATAAAATTATTAAAGTGCTCTTTTTTAACAAGTCACGCGTATTCATATTTTTTTCAAATAAAAAATTCTTGTAATTATTAAATTTTTAATTTAAAAAAAAATAATCCCAAAAAGACTTCTGTCGACATAATATTTTTTAAGGAACTTAAAATTTTTTGAAGGTTAACATTTATCTTTCGCATTAGTTTTGATACGAAGAACAGGGGCTTCAAATAAAAAGTGAAACAGTTTTTTAAATTAACTTGTCTAATTCAATGATAAGTTAAGCATTTGACTGATGTTAATTTGCAGTAGGGGCCACATTTTTTCTTCTAGAAGCGACTAGTTGATAAAATTACTAAAGACTATCGCCTTTTATAAAGTAATTATATCACGAGAGAATAATAATGTGTATGTACATTGAAAATAATTATTTATTAAATACAAATAAAACATAGTATGTTGTTGTATTAATAAACTGTTCATTTTAGTCTATCTAATTGTAGATCCAACAAACTATACAACAAAATCGAATTAACAACAAACATATAATCATTAAATATATACAATATAAATCCACGCGATAGACTTATAATACTTTTATGTACGATGCACTGGGTATATCTTATATTATATAACAACAGATAAAGTTTGACAAGAATCACTTTGACAGATAAGATTTGTTACATGATATTTAGTTGTGTATTAAAATTCTCGAAAGATGACGATATATATTTACTAGCAAGAATTATAAAGATGAAAAAATGGCTATCGTTCATAATATTTTATAGAGAGATAACTATTTTATGAAAATGACGATTTTAATATATTTATTTTTATTAAAAATGAATTTATAGTTACCTCCTTTTAATTGTATTTTTCGTGAAGAGAAATGTTTGCACCTTTTTTATAAAAGAAGAAATTTTCTTTTTCCAACGACAAGTTACTTTTTGAAAAAAATACTCTTTAAGAAAAAACGAATTCGTGGCTTAAACGAAAATTCATGTTTAACATCCTTCGCACATGTTTTTACTACTTCTCCAATAAAAAAATCTGCTAGATTTTCTGTTAAAAAGACTCGCAGAGTATTGGATTTTTTTATTCCTGAAATTATATTAAATGTCGAAATTTAATTTCAGCGCAAAATTGATTCAAGATATTTGTATTTTGGCGCAGATAAAATGTAAATAAATCATTTATGTTTAAAATTTCTACTGGCTACTCAGGCCGGGAAAAAATAGTTTGTTTTTCTGTGAGAACTGTTTGTTATTCAGTCGCTCTAATATACGGATAAAAAGGTAGAGCTAGGACAGAACTTGGGGTAAGCTCTTTGCTATTGCTAAGAAGAAATTTAGGGTTTCGAGATTCTTTCGAACAACATTCTTCCGTACAAAAATTCTCACCACAAACAATTTTTGTACACAGATTCTTTCTTACAAAGAAAACTTCGAATACAGGTTATTCCGCACAATTATTATTTGAAATATGTATAATAAAATAATGTTTTATTATAATTTATAGTCTTGTGCCAAAGGTGGATACTTCCAAATGAAAGCAAGGAAAAGCTTAAATAAAAATTATATTAACAGTATTATATATCAACACAAGTTTTTCTACGAGAACTGTTTGTTACTCAGTCACTCAACCTTTCTTATTCAAAGAGAGAAGTGGGGAAAGAAGGATAAGGCTAGGACAGTACTAGTGGTTAATTAATCGATATTGCTACGCCATACGTTGCTGAAGGGTCGGAAAATGGAGGGAAGGACATCACAAACACCCATTAATGATTGATGATCGAAACAATGCTGTTCGTACTAGGACTCAAACCCGTGAGGTCTGGCACGGAAGCCCACAACGCTCACCACTGCGCCAGTTTTTTATATACGAAAGTTTCTGTGTATGGAAGAATCGGTGTACGTAGTTTTCTTTTTCGAAGGATTCGTGAACAGAGCATACTCTACGGATATAAATTAATGTATAAAAAAACCGTGTTTGAAAGAATCCGTTTACCAAAAATCAGTCATCACATTGAGTCTTCGAACTCAAATCCAGAAATCGATTAAAATACATTTAATGGTAATTGATATTTTGAATTGAATCGTAAAATATTAGTGTTGTTTTACCCCTGAACCGAAACATGCATTAGCTGAGCTGAGAACGAGAGCTTGTGAAGCTAATTGCAACAGGCCAGTAGACGGCAACTGGCGGTGCGAGTGCCCACTCAGCACTTTTACCAAACGAGCTTAAAATGTTTAATTTAGTATGCTAGCGAAACGCTTGGTAAGCATTTCAAAGTAAAAGCATAACTGATATAGTTTCCGTTAAAAGCCGTTCGTAAGTAGCGCCATTTTGGCCAGCTTTGCGACCCGTTTGAAGATGATAAAAACATCATGTTAGTAATCATAAATTTTAGTATTAATATTTGATAAAAATAAGGAAAACGCGTCCTTTCATCACTTATTTTTTATTAAACGATCTGGTATTATTGTAAAAATGTATAGCTCATTAGTTGAGAAAAACCGGTCCAGGTAATTTAAAAATGTTGTGTTTTTAATTATAAATTAACATTTTACCTTTTAATCAAAAACTGTCAGTTAACACATTACAATTAGGGATTCCAACTCGGATATCCGGATATCCGATATCCGGATATATCCGGCCCTTTTTAACTATTCGATATCCGGATATTTGGGGAAATATCCGGATAGTATTCGTTAATAAAAATAATCTGAAAAAAGATTTTAAATACTTTTATCAATTTTAAATATTTCCCCAAATATCCGGATATTATTCGTTATAATTTTTAAAGAAATATTTTACAAAATCGACGAAAGATGATATGAATACTGGGGTATTTACAACCTGGGAGAAACCATTACTTAAGAGTAGTGTTTTTATTACCTTCCCCAAACTCGGGTAATATAACTATCTTATCTTGTTATCTTAATACCTACTTAAAAGTTCGACGAATCGGCTCGGACTCGAGGCAAAAAAAACCTTTAATGCCGAAATTTCATTCATTGAAGAAATGCCGCTGCAGTAATCTAATGCAGCTGCACATTTTCAATATTTTAATATGATATTATTGTCTCTATCTAAAGCATTACATAAGTCGGAAAGGATTTAGTCAGGATCAGTTGATCAAATTTTGTTTGAAAAAAAGATTCAAAATTTGGAAGTTCATTAAGTGAAGAATTTTTACATGCGATTAAAAAGAGAATGAACGAACGCCGACATAAAATAATAACAGATTTGACTTTGTAGATATATCACACTCGTGATATATCTACAAAGTGGAAATGTTCCCAGTTCTAATGAATATTTTCGATACTCAAATAAATTTGAGGCCATTTCTTTAGCACAAAGTATTTTTAAGAGAATTCACCCAAATTTGTTATCTAGTGATGATGAAATCTCCCAGGACTCTGATGTTGAAATAACACCTATCTCTTTTCCGACTTGCCAATTGCAACATAAAATGCGTAATTTTATTTTATCTCTCGCGGAAACTGACGACAATTTAAATGACAATAAAAATAATCTGAAAAAATATTTTAAATACTTATATCAATTAAAAAAAAAGGACGGAAAAATTGGACGTGTTGTTTAAAACACTGATAACAATAAAACCAACATCAACAGCAACGAAACGAGTATTTTCAACAGCAGGACAAATTAAAACTAAATTAAGATCAAATTTAAAATATGATACATTTAATGCTCTCTTATTTTTAAAAATATGAATTGTTAAAATCTGAATAAATGACATATTACAAATGAACTCGTTTTTAATGTATTATTTTAGTAAGTACATAAATTTATATATCTAATAATGTTTCAAATTTACTGAAACTATCCGGATATCCGGATATATCCGGATAGTTTCAGTTTTACTATTCGATATCCGGATAGTTGATAATGACGAATAGTTGGAATCTCTAATTACAATGCCAGGAGAATGTCTTTTATTCAGTGCAGAAAATGTCACGAAAGTGTGATTTATAAAAACTCAACTAGGAATTGTATTTTGTCAAAGGCTGCGTTTTTCAATAAAATTGTGTTTAGACACTGAGCTTTTTTTATAAGGTTTAAGAAAAGGCAGACCCATGTACTTGATATATGAAGTATATGATATAAAAGAAAGCTTTTGACCCATGAATAAATAAAACCATATGTAGAGACAAGTTTCTGTAAGTTAAAAAGAATGTAACTCTTACTCTTAATGACACGCGAGTTATATTTAAAATAATTTGAATTATAATACAAAAACCTTGAGTTAGGTTAAATTAAATAAATAAGTTTTCATTTCATTGAAATTCATTATAATTTTACTAAAATTATAAAGGAAAACATTAGTTAATTAAGTTTATGAAGTATATAATTTGATATCAATTTCGAAACTTTGCAATCTTTTTATTATTCAAGTTTTTTATTAACACGTTAAACTCAAAATTGAACAGAGATTAATACACAAAAATATCAAATAAAATTATAAAATAGCTTTGCTACTTCACTAATTGTGTTACAAGTTGAGACAAGTGTTTCGGCTATTTTAACATCATCATAAGACAGACTTTAAGGCAAAAACACGTGCCACAACAAGTTAAATAGCAAAGTTATCACATTTACATGTATATATTAAAAAAAATCATTCTATCATTCTTGCTTATAACTATCATTCTTGCTTATTATTATTTAATTATTTTTTTACGTGTAGTTATACCAATTCAATGTATTTAATTAACCTTTATTAATATCTTTATATTTTTAATTATTATTATCGTTGCCTATCAAATTGTGCCTAAAAACATGTATCTTAACTGTATCATTGAGGAGGTATATTGTGCCTAAAAACATGTATCTTAACTGTATCATTGAGGAGGTATCGTCACTTGCTTTCGAGAGTCCGCTTGCGACGCACGTGTTGTGCTTCTTACCTAAGTGAATAGATCTATTGTTTGTTTCGAGAAAGGTCATTTCCTGTCCATCTCAAAAATTACAAACAACTGTGCGATCGTAAAAACAATTGTCTAGTGAATCCTTTGTGTTGAGATAAGTGTGCTAGCTTTACTTGCAATTCTGGTGGTTCAACATTTATTATTATATCAATTGTATTTGTACGCTAAAACCTAACTTTAAAGTTATTCCGTTGCTAAATGATTATATAGTTCATACCTAAATAACTCAATTCAGTGTTTGTGTTGACTAAAAATCGCCGACGACGATATTGGAGGAAAAGATCTTACCACCAAGAAGAATCAGATAACAAATTACCTTTCTATACATTTTTTATTTTTTTTACTTACTTACTTACTTTCTTTTTCCTCTTTTTTTTCAATTTTTTATTAGTAACTTGCTCATTGTTTATTGCTTCCTGTTCCCTAACCTACTGCTTTGTTTATCCCACTTAAACCTGTAACCTATTTTATCTTTACTTTTTTAAATTCCAATACTGTCTGCGATGCGTTCAGGACGGAAAACCAGGAATTCCTCCAAAATGTCGGTAATGAGTGACCAGGCAATGTCGCTAATAAAAAATATTACTGGCTATAATAACCAAGCGGCATTCGAAACCTTACTGCCAATATATGAAAAAATTAAGGATTTTGTTAACGAAGGGGTAGGCAAGTACATTTCGGACGGTTCGCTACCACTAAAGGCCTCTACGCCAAAACAGCCACAGAAAAAAACCTCGAAACCCAAAACCATCGTCGTCACTCCCAGTTCACCAACTATAATTGTTCTGCCACCCCCATCACCATCCCTTAGTAGTGTAAACTCTACCAATGACTCACGCATGCTTACCAATGAAATCGCGGCAACTTCCGACTTGATCTCGAATGATGGGTCTGTCAACTTTAAAATGGCTACAGCCAGAGATACGTTTGCTTGGCCGTCTCAATCAATTGACGACCATAATCTTACTGTTGAAAAGGAATCGTCTAAAAGTAATATTACCGGAGAAGAGGTTGCCGAAAACCCATGCTCGCCTATTTTTAATGACTGCCGCGATAAGGCTCCTAACACACCAACAATATGTCTAAACTCTTCGCCCAGCGCTGGTTTGCCAGAACCTTCTAACTCACCTAAAACATACGACAAAAAACAAAAAATTCCCCCGATTGTCCTTCATAAAAAGGAAAACTATATAACATTTCTTAGGGATGCTAAACTTGCAGGCGTATCTATAAGACATGCAACAGATCTCAAAGATGGCATAAAAATCGAGGTTTCTTCAATCGACGCTTTCAGAAAAGCAACCAAACTGTTAGACGTAAGAAATGAACCATACCACTCATACATGGCGCATGAAGACAAACCACTCAAAGTAGTTTTGAGAGGCGTGTCAGTAGGCGTTGGGGAAGAAGACGTTTTGAACGAGATTAAACGGCTCAAATTTCCCATTATAAAGGTACAAAGAATGAAGTGCCATGTCAAAAAGACCGCGATCCCACTTGTTCTCTTAAGCCTCGAACGAAATGTGAGAGGGAAAGAAATTTTTAGCCTACGTAAATTCTTTGAAATGAACATTGTCGTTGAGTCACTGTGGCGAAAAACCTCAGCGGGTCAATGCCACAAATGCCAAGGGTTTGGCCACTCAGCATCATGCTGCCGTGGTCAAGCGCGATGTGTGAGATGCGCGGGTGACCATTCTACTAATGAGTGCACTTACACTAAGGATAGCGGCCCAGCTAAATGCGCAAACTGTAGCGGGCCTCACACGGCAAACTACCGTGGATGCCCAAAATTTCCAAGAAAATCACCTAATTCTAGGCCGCCGACACACCAACCTAACGAGCGGCCCTTGCCAACTCTTGCCAATAACAGTAGATTATCGACAGCTGAAACTCAAAATATGGCGAAACAATTAAAACCTGTTCCCCGTATTGATCAGAGTGAGGCTAACTCTGTCCGCTCAGAATTGCCACACGCGCATGTTGCTCTGGATTATAAATCCATGCTCAATGAATGGCGCGAAATTGTGAACATCGGAAACCAATTTCTGGTTAAATATCCCGCCCAAGAGGCGCCCATTGATACAAACAATGGCGAATAAAATCCGACCGGCATCCTTACAGGTTCTTCACTGGAACAGTGGAGGTACCCTAAGACATGACAAACTGGAGATAGTTGACGTTTTATCAAGGTATAAAATTGACATCCTCCTGGTGAATGAGACTTTTCTCAAACCTTCACACCGTCCCACAATACCAAACTATTCTTTGTACCGCTTTGATCGCACCCGTACCTCAGGAGGAGGGACCGCAATATACATAAAAAAACACATAGACCATTGTGCAGTTCCATTACCAGCACTTGAAGGCAAACTAGAAGCAAACGCGATAGTTGTAAACACGAAGTATTCAGGCCTCATTAGATTCGTTTCTATCTATAGCCCTCCTGATGGGCAAATATTGACTAGGGACCTAGAAGTAGTTATTCCTATCGGTGTACCTACAATTGCCGCTGGTGATTTCAACGCGAAGCATCAAGACTGGTACAGTAGACTAACAAACTCACGCGGACGACAGTTAAAATCTTATATTAGTAATATTGAAGCAATTGTAGCTGCACCCTCCGATCCAACAACTCTACCAAGAAATGGAGGATTACCGGATGTTATAGACATTGCTATTCTGAGTGGAGTCAACCTTCCTTATGAAACTCATATAGTACACGAGCTTAATTCGGATCACCATCCTGTTATATTGAGGTTAGGTGATCCAACATATTTTAGTCATAATAACTTAAGTCAAACGCAAAAAATAGTCCAATGGGACGTATTTGAGACTTTTATTGACGATATGATAATTCCTCAGTGTGATCTTAAAGATAACCAAAGCATTGACTTTGAGATTCTTAATCTCAATACAAACATTAACTTAGCTGCCGCGTATGCTACAACAACTTTACAAAATACACCTTACAGTAAACCCCTGCCGATAGACATTAAAATCCTTATTAATGACAGACGGCGTGCAAGAAAAGAATGGAAAAAATTCTGTAACCCCTTAGTTAAGCAGCGCGTTAACCGTCTGTCTGCTGAAATCCGACTCGCTATGAAAACTTACCGCGAAAAAACTTCTGACGACAGATTAAGTGATCTTGTTAAAGGAAGTGACCCATATTGGGCCCTCTCCAAAGCCCTCCGCGCAGAAAAACACCCGCTGATGCCGCTTTACGGACCAAAGGGACCTGTTTTCACCATCAGTGATAAAGTTGAAGAGTTTGCAGATAGCCTTGAAAGCCAATTTACACCTAACTCAATTGACCCAAGCAACTTAGTCATGAATAAAAATGCGTTTGATATAGAAATCGCTGCAAAGTTAATTCTAGATCAATCTCAAGATGCAGACGGCGAAATTATCTATCCCACCTCATTTGCCGAAGTGGAAAGTCTCATCAAAAACCTACCTGACAGGAAAGCGTTGGGCAATGACAAAATTGGTAATAAGGCTCTCAAGCAGCTTCCGGAAAAGGGCATTAATTCGCTAGTAAACATTATCAATGCGTGCTTGAGATTACAATATTTTCCGGCACGATGGAAAGAAGCTGATATTATTCTCATTCCAAAACCTGGAAAAGATCATACTCTCCCAGTAAATCACCGGCCAATAAGTCTGCTCCCCGCAATGAGCAAAGTCTTAGAGCGTGTAATTAAGATTAGGTTACAAGAAGTAGTTACGGTGAAAAAAATCATCCCAGACACTCAACACGGCTTTCGTGCTAGCCACTCGACAAACCACCAACTCCTCCGAGTAACGGAGTTTATCACAAGTGGATTCATTCTTAAAGAAGTCACGGCTGGCCTCTTTTTAGATATCGCAAAAGCCTTCGACAGAGTATGGACCGAAGGGCTTGTATTCAAAATGTCGAAGGCTGGTATAGGGTCACCGCTGGTAAAAATTCTCAACTCATTCATGACAGGCAGATGTTTCAACGTTAAAATGGATGGAATTCGATCCTCATCAAGGCCAACTCGGGCGGGAGTTCCGCAAGGCTCTGTTTTGGGACCCATACTATACAATATATACACCTATGACATTCCTTCCGGCGGAGATAACGACGCAATTATAGCACAATATGCAGATGATACGGCTATTTTAGCTAAATCTCGAAATCGACAAGGCGCTGTCACGCAGGTTCAATCAGCTGCCGATACAATAGCAGACTGGTGCGACAAATGGCGAATCAAAATTAATACCGAAAAAAGCGCGGCAGTAATGTTTTCAAAGGGCTTTATTAGAAAACCTAATTTTGCTTGCATACGCATGCACAACGCAGAGATCAACTGGTCCAATTCGGTTAAGTATCTTGGACTCACGCTAGATAGTCGACTTAAATTTAATGAACACGTCGCGATTAAAAAACGTCAAGCTAATGCTACAAAGGCAAGGTTGTACTTTATGCTTAACGCGAGAAGCAAACTTACTCTCAAAAGCAAGCTGCTCCTCTACACAGCAATTACTCGACCAATCATGGTGTACGCTGCTCCAATATGGACGTATGCTCACCGTAAACATATGAAGACTCTCCAGATTGTCCAAAATAAATCACTGAGACAGATATGTAACGCCCCGTGGTACGTGCGTAACTCGCTGCTTCACAGAGACTTGAAAATACCTACCATCCGCGAGTTTGTTCGTGAAATATCACAAAAGTTTCACAGCGAGGTAGGAAAACATTCTAACCCAACGATCTCTGATCTCCACAACTATGACGAGACACTGCCTGAGAATCGTTTTAGACCCAGAGCAGTCCTGCTCGACGACCCTCCATAGATCTTATGTCGTATAAAATTGTCAATTTTAGAACGAACTTAGCATCACGAAAATGACTCTCTTTGTTTAAAAACAATTTTTATTCTGTATGTGTGTATGTATTTATCCGCATGTGTGTGTACATGTACTGATATAGTATGGAGGAAGCATATGGAATGTGATTTGCAAAATAATGCATATGAATTTCCCGTGACCTTCTTATCTCTGTAGTGATCTCGCCCTTCCGTCTGCGAACGACGGTAAGGGGACGCAATTTACAATTTTTCAACATCTTGATCGATGAAGGAGACTGGACGAACCTTGACGCTGGCGCGTCCTGGTGCTTGAAG